>ML417436.1:21105-181373 GCA_005239525.1 Nicotiana knightiana | reverse complement strand
CTGTTTATTTCCTTTCCCTTGTTTGTGATTGTTGTTTGGGTGAGGAAGAGTGTTAAAGCACGAAGGGTGATGTCGTGCCATGTTTATATTTATTATGCACGAGGGGACATTCCGTGCCATGGTTATATTTATTATGTACGAGGGGACATTCCGTGCCATGTTTATATTTATTATGCACGAGGGGACATTCTGTGCCATGTTTATATTTATTATGCACGAGGGAACATTCCGTGCCATGCTTATATTATTATTATGCACGAGGGGACATGTCGTGCCACATCTTTCACGTTTAATCTGTGTTGTCATTTCCCGTTACTAGTTTCAAGATATTTCAGACTGTTGTTTTCGTTTCTGTCATTTCAGTATTTTCTATCTCTTACCCCCAACATGTTCTCCTCGTAATTGTATTCTTGTTTAGTTTATGCTATACTATTGAACTGCACATGTACACTTTGTTGTCGTGTCTTAGCCTCGTCACTAATTTGCCGAGGTTATGATCGGCACTTACTCAGTACATGGGGTCGGTTGTACTTATGCTACACCTGCACTTATTTATGTGGTGCATATTACGTAGCCGGACCGGACCCGGAGGACATCATTAGTGGGAGTGTCTTCTAGCTTATCATAGAGGCTTCAAGGTATACCCGCAGGCGTTCGTGGGCCTTAGCATCTCTTCCATCCCTTTGTCTTCACTTCTGTCTTGTTTTTCCCTATTTTCAGAGACAGCTATGTATTCTCTTTTCAGACTCGTATTTAGCACTTTTATAGACAGTTCGTGAGTTTGTGACTCCAGGTTTTGGGAAAATTTATGCGTTGTTGTATTATGTTGTCCTTATTTAGCTTGAAACCATATTTATTTCCGCTTTTAAATTGTGAACCGCTTAGTTTATCCTATTAAATTGATGTTAATATGCTAGTTTATCTATACATGGTTTTTCTAGCGGGTTCAACGTTAGACGCCATCACGGGCCGATGGTGGAATTTCGGGGCATGACATTCAATCATGCCAAGAACAATTCATACTCAGCAAATATAAGGACCTAAGATTCCTAAAGGGCAAATTTTCCACAAATAAGTCCGAGCACGCACTCGTCACCTTGCGTACACGGACTACAACCAACATAGAAGACTCAAATTCTAATGCGAAATTTCCCCACACAAGGTTAGGCAAGATAATTACCTCAAAGACGATAACGCGGTACTCTAAAATGAACTTCTCGGGCGAAAGACCTCCGGACGGCTCAAAATAAACTATAACAACTTCAAAATACACATAAAACTTGTAAGGAACTATCCCGGATAATAGAGTTTCAATCTTTACAAAAATATTAAAATTGACCCAAAGTTCGACCCCCGGGCCCGAACCTCGGAAGCCGTCAAATTTTACGAAATCCGAATACCCATTCCAATACGAGTTCAACCATACAAAATTTATCAAATTACCATTTGGTCCCTCAATTCACGATTTTTTTATTTTAGAAATTTTCTTTCAAAACCAACATTTTCTATAACTAAAAATACAATTTAAATGATAAATACAAGGACTAATTCATGGAATATATAATTCTAGTTGAAGAACACTTACCCAATCGAATTGTATGAAATCCCCCCAAGGAATCGCTCAAAACCGAGCTACAAGTCAAAATGTGATAAAAATGGTGAACCCTCGATTTTTTTGGATATACTCTGTCTGCCCAGGAAATTGTGCATCGTAATCGCGGAAAAAACAATGCGACCGCGAAGAAGGAATTGGCTACTGCCTAGAAATGTACTACGCGATCGCGAACTGTGGCATGCGATCGTAGAAAAGGAAGGGAAGGGCATACGTGATCGCGTGGGATAATACGAGAATGAGAAGAAGACACTATGGCAGGTCAACTTTACTCTATGCGATCATAACTGGGTCTACGCAATCGCGGAAGGGAAACATCAGGCACCAGAACAATCGTGCAAAAATAGAGAAAAATGACCCGAAGCCCATCCAAAACACACCCGAGGCCCCCGGAACCCCGTCTAAACAAACAAACAAGTCATATAACCTAACAAGGACTCGCTCGAGGTTTCAAATCACATAAAACAATACCAAAACGACGAATCAAACAAAAAATTAAACTTATGAATTTTCAAATCTTCAAATATCAAAACTCGAGCCGAAACCTATCAATTCAACCCAGGATGACGCCAAATTTTTCAGACAAGTCATAAATGACACAATGGACCTTCAGCCACTCTCGAAATTCCATTCCGATCCCGATATCAAAATTTCACCTATCGGCCGAAATCGCCGAAATTCTAACTTTCGCCGAATTACCTCAGATTACTCTACGGACCTCCAAAACCAATTCTGGACGCGCGCCAAAGTCCAAAATCACCATACAAAGCTATTGACATCACTCCCAACTCATTCCGAGGCCAATTACACAAAAGTCAAACCTCCGGTCAACTTCTATCGCTTAAGCTTCCAAAACTAAAATTTTCCTTCCAATTTGTCTCCGGATCATCCGGTAACTGAATCCAAGCATGCACGCAGGTCGATATACACTATGTGAAGCTGTTCAAGACCTTATGCCACCAAACGGAGCTTAAATTCTCAAAACAACCAATCAGGTCGTTACATAAATACCACATTTATCATTTTTAACATGAAAATACGTGACACCATTCTATTTACTGTTGCATAAATCATGTTCAACATCCTACTCCACTCGTGCATAATCAATCCTATAGCAACGCTTGATGAGTGTTTGCGCCCTTCCTATATATCACCCTTTAAATTCGGAAAGGCTTATTCGGGGTAAAACTAGTCAATCAGCGGTGCAGTCGATGGTTCCATGCCTTTTCCCCCTCAAGTTGTCCGCTTGAGGGTACCAGTCTAGACCTCTATAGAAACCTTACTCTGATTAATTGTACATGCATCATGGTCAAACCTAGCCGGGTCAATGTGTTGTCCACATAATAACCCTTTAGGAAAAACCTTGTCCAAAAGTCCACTGGGATTTCCATAATCTCAACGGACACGACCACTATCTGTGCATTAATTTGGGGAAATAAGTGTCAATATGCTAATCACTGATGTATAAGTTGTCGAATCTGGCAGGGGAAAGGGTCTAACCTTATTTGTTTTGAAGAAATGAGGCACGAAGTCCCCAGGTTCGGCATGGTCTAAAGAATACCACCATTGTTGTTAGATTGGTGGGAGGACCTTTCGCCAAGTGACAAAGACCATGTTAAAGAGTCCTCGGAAACTTACCCTATTTACTGGATATCCAACCAAACAATATATTAATCGAAGTGACCACTATGTTCTGGGACGGAGAAAGGTCTATGTTCCGTTTTGGAAACATAGAAATGACTCCTCTCTTGGAGGAGATAGGGGGATTCGTTGGACTACCTTGAGACAGTCCGGGTTTATTGGTGTCGAAAAATTGTGCCGCTAGGGGGTTCTTAAAAATGATTGGTTTGAAAAAGAACGATGATTTAGAGTGCCTGAATGAGTCCTACATACCCTTTGACTATCTATATGAACGATATGGTCATAGAAAATCCTATCGTATCTTCCATGATGAATTCTCTATCACTTCCTTGGGTCATATTCACCGCAGGGTTTTTGTGTTCGTTATTTGCTTCCTGGGCATGATAGTATTTCCAAGAAAAAGGGACATGATTCACACTAGACTGGCTATTGTAGCCAATACCTTAATGGAGAGGATCGAGGGGAAAACATATACCATTGTACCTATGATCATAGATGACATCTACCTAGCCTTAGACCGCTGATAGAAGGGGTTCAAACACTTTGAGGGTTGTAATCTGCTACTACAGGTTTGGTTATTGGAGCATCTCCAAAGGGGTAAATATCGTCAAGAGTTTCCACGAAGGTGTGGAATGATCATATAGCCTTCCATCACCCTAAGATAATGACTTACATCATAGACAAGTTTGCTCAACCAGAAAACGTACATAATGGGCGTAGTTTCTTGACAATTTGACTGAGGACCAGGTTCAATGGATGTTCGAATGGTTCTCTACTAGTAAGTTCATCATCAGATCTAGGGACGCTCCACACTTGGTGTTGATCGGGTTAAGGGGCATATACCCTTATGTTACCATTAGGGTTATGAGACAGGAAGGAAGGAAGCAAGTCATACGACGAGTTTCTAAAATGTGTCATTACAGGGCAGATTTTCAGGATGACGACATCTCGTACAAATGTGAAGCTCAGCATATGTGGAATCTAAAATTTATTGTGGAAAGGGACACCATCGATCCAGACAGGTACCACGTAGGGCATGTACGCTTTTACCTATCATGGTTGGAAGACAACATAACAGGGGTAGTTGAGAAGGGAATCGGTCAAGGAAACAGGGTCATAGACGAAGTTGCTGAAGCCCAAGTGAGTTCATGAGTCCAAGGCCGAGCATCTGTAGCAACACAAGACTGATATGGAACTGATCAATGAATGGAGGGAAATGGCTATCAAATCTAATGAAAGGCTGGAGTATTTGGAGCAGGGTCTGATGAAGCTGGAGCGGAAGACGAGGAAAAGAGTCACCGAATGCCAGAATGCTGAGGGAAGCAAAAGAGGATATCTAGCGAGAGTATACCTGCTGTTGGGCATGCACGACCTGGGAACCTGATCGACAGAGCCAAGAAGATCAAACCTAGGGAAGGTCCTTCTGGGACCAAGTAGATTAGGTTTACCTACTTTTTCAAATGTAATAAGGCCAAGTTCCATTAGTGACTTAACTAATTTAGTGTCATTTTAGATTTATCTACTTTTACATTAATGAAATGAGGCAATTATGGGCACTAAAATTCTCCAAATCAACTTGTCTCCAGGCCTACCTCGGGCACAACGAGGCTCCCAAATTAGGACGTGAATTTACATTCCCGCATTATGTGTTTAGATATTGCAAATACTCTTCTTGGAACCCTTACTGACTTGGTTACTTTTGTTGTCTTTTTTTATTTCCTTTTTAATTATCCCCATTCCCCAAGCATTGCTATTTCTTATCTTGATGAACCGATGACTGTGACGTGTAATGAGACAATACAAAAAAGGACAGTGATTCAGAAGAAGAAGAGGATATAATACCTGAAGAGATCGTCAGAGAAGTAGAGAATTTTGATAACAAACCAAGTCCAACCTGGACGAAACTGAGATAGTTAACTTGGAAAATCCTGAAACCGTCAAAGAAACCCGCATAAGCATCCATTTGTCACCGTCAGAAAAAGAGGAGTACACTCGGTTCCTGAAGGGATATGAGGATATATTTTCATGGTCATACGATGATATGACAGGGTTGAGCACATCCATAGTAGCTCACAAGTTACCTACAAATCCAATGTGTCCACCAGTGAAGCAGAAACTCAGAAAGTTCAAACCGGACATGAGTCTGGAAATCAAGGAAGAAGTTACCAAGCAGATCAAAACCAAAGTCCTCAGGGTAGTTGAGTATCCAACTTGGCTAGCCAATATTGTGCTAGTTCTGAAGAAGGACGGGAAAGTTAGAGTCTGTGTTGATTATCGAGATCTAAATAGAGCAAGTCCCAAGGATGATTTCCCGCTACAAAACATACACATTCTGATCGATAATTGTGCCAAGCATGAATTCCAGTCTTTTGTGGATTACTTTGCCGGTTACCATCAGATCTGGATGGATGAGGAGGACGCTGAGAAAACGGCTTTCATTACACCATGGGGTGTGTACTGTTATAAGATGATGCCATTCGGCCTAAAGAATGCTAGGGCCACCTACATGAGGGCCATGATTACTATTTTTCATGACATGATACACAAAGAAATCGAGGTATACGTGGATGACGTCATTATTAAATCCAAGAAGGCCATAGACCACATAGCAGACTTGAGGAAATTCTTCGACAGACTACGAAAGTATAATCTAAATCTAAACCCTACAAAGTGTGCATTCGGGGTTCCTACCGGAAAGCTATTGGGATTCATCGTCAGCCATCGGGGAATAGAATTGGATCCATCGAAGGTCAAAGCCATCCAAGAATTACCACCACCAAAAAAGCAAGAAAGATGTGATGAGTTTCCTGGGACGCCGTAACTACATTAGCCGTTTCATAGCACAGTCCATAGTAATATGTGGGCGGATTTTCATAATGTTGAAAAAGGATGCTGCAACTAGTTGGTCCGAGGATTGTCAAAAGGCTTCTGAAAAAATCAGGGGTTACTTATCAACACCGCCAGTTTTGGTCCCGCCAGAGCCAGGTAAACCACTGCTACTTTACCTTGCCGTACTAGATGGAGCTTTCAACTGCGTTCTGGGGCAGCACGATGAGACAGGAAGAAAAGAACAAGCCATCTACTACCTGAGTAAGAAGTTTACACCTTATGAAGTACGGTATTCTCTGCTGGAACGAACCTGTTGTGCCTTGACCTGGATAGCTCAGAAGCTGAGGCATTACTTCTGTGCCTATACAACATATCCCATATCAAGAATGGATCCCTTGAAGTATATCTTTCAGAAGCCTATGCCCACTGGCAAGCTGGCTAAGTGGAAAATCTTGAGTGAATTCGACATTGTCTATGTAACTCAGAAAGAGGTCAAGGGACAAACACTGACATACCACATTGCTGAAAACCCTGTGGGAGGAGGATATGAACCCCTGAAAACGTATTTTCCCAATGAACAGGTATCATTCTTAGGAGAAGACATTGCTGAAGCCTACGATGGTTGGAGAATGTTATTTGACGGAGTGGCAAACTTCAAAGGAGTCGGCATTGGAGCCGTCTTGGTATCGGAAACTGGTCAACACTATCCGGTATCTGCGAAACTCAGATTCCCTTGCACCAACAACATGGCAGAATACAAAGCTTGCATATTATGACTCAACATGGTTGTTGACATGAGCATTCAGGAACTGCTGGTAATTGGCGATTCAAATCTACTTGTGCACCAGGTACAAGGAAAATGGGCTACCAAGAATTCCAAGATATTTCCATATCTGCACCATCTGTAGGAATTGAAAAAAAGATTCACAAAGGTAGAGTTTCAGCATGCTCCCAGAATTCAAAATGAGTTTGCCGATGCATTGGCCACTTTGTCATCAATGATACAGCATCCAGAAAAGAACTTCATTGATCCTATCCCAGTAAGGATCCATAATCAGCCGGCATATTGCGCTCATGTCGAAGAGGAAACGGATGGAAGGCCTTGGTTCCACAACATCAAAGAGTATCTGGCAAAAGGAGAATACCCGGAGCATGCAAACCACACTCAGAAACATATGCTTTGGATATTATCCAATCATTTCTTCCACACTGGAGGAACCCTATATAGAAGAACTCTTGATTTGGGACTATTAAGGTGTGTCGACGCAAAAGAAGCTTCTAAATTGCTCGAGGAGATACAAGATGGGACCTGCGGCCCGCATATGAATGGCTTTGTCCTGGCCAAGAAGATACTTAGGGCCGACTATTTCTAGATGACCATGGAGACAGATTGCATCCGGTATGTTCAAAATTGCTACCAATGTCAAGTACATGCATATATGATAAAAATGCCACCAAACGAGCTTAATGCAACAAGCTCACCTTGGCCCTTTACCGCCTGGGGAATGGATGTCATTGGTCCAATCGAGCCCACCGCCTCAAATGGGCATCTGTTTGTTTTAGTGGCTATCGACTACTTCACCAAATGGATTGAAGTCGCATCTTACAAAACTGTGACTAAGAAGGTCGTTGCGGATTTTGTCCGCGACCGGATTGTTTGTCGATTCCTAGTTCCAGAGTCCATCATCATTGACAATGCCGCCAATCTCAACAGTGATCTGATGAAAGCCCTGTGTGAGACTTTCAAAGTCAAGCATAAGAATTCCACAGCATATAGACCTCAAATGAATGGAGCTGTGGAAGACTCCAACAAAACATCAAGAAGATACTGAGGAAAATGGTAGAATATCACAAACAATGGCACGAGAAGCTACCGTTCGCTTTATTGGGATACCGTACCACAATTCGCACGTCAACCGGGCAACTCCTTACTTGCTGGTTTATGGTACTAAAGCTGTTATTCCCGCCGAAATGGAGATTCCTTCCTTGAGAATCATACAAGAAGCTGAGCTCAGTGACATATAATGGATAAGGATCCATTATGATCGGCTAGACCTCATAGACGGAAAGAGGATGAATGCAGTATACCATGGGCAACTTTATCAGAACAGAATGTCCAGAGCCTTCAACAAAAGAGTTAAGCCGAGACAATTCACACCGAGGCAGCTAGTGTTGAAGAAGATCTTCCCGCATCAAGATGAAGCCAAAGGGAAGTTCTCTCCCAACTGGTAAGGTCCTTACATGGTTCACAGGGTATTGACAGTAGGAGCCCTCATACTCGCAGAAATGGACGGAGAAGTCTGGCCAAAACCAATCAATTCAGATGTAGTCAAGTGATATTATGTGTAAACTCTTTATGTTTTCCACATATGATGTGAATTGAACTACGCTCGACCTGGTTCCCGTTTAAGAGGGGATATGTAGGCAGCCCTGTGGGTTCGGTCACAATTCAATAAATTTATATTTTTCCCCACAATCAGAAACTGGACCCTCAAAATTCTGAAGGAAGTTCAGCTGATCGCAGCATATAGAGCAGTCAGAAGTATCGTCCAGTTAACCGGGGCAGAATTTTGAGGAGGACCCTCAAAATTCTACAACAAAGGAAGTCGCAATGTCTCTGATCGTGTCACAGTCACTCGTTCATCTAACCAATTTCTAATACTATATTTTTACTATGTCTTTGAAAACTATGCATGCCTGCTTTTGAAATTAGCGAATGCTACCTCGATAATTTGAACAGGTTCTTCATACAGAGCAAAGAAATTCAAGCAAGCCGACGGAGACACAGACCGACCTTCCCACTACAGAAATCACAATTTTTCTTTGAATGCAGGAACAAGGAATACGCACACCTTGGAATCACAACCTTCATAACAACAAAGATACTGAATCCATTTCCAGCTAAGAAATACTCTACTATCATCTATTTGTTCATTTCATGAGACTAAGCTCTGTCTCAATCTTGCATAAGGTTAAGCATTTCCTTCACTTTTCATGGGACTAAGCCCTGTCCCGAATCTTGCATGAGGCTAGGCCTTGCCTTTCAATCTTGCATAAGGCTAAGCATTGCCTTCACTCTGCATGGGACTAAGTCGTGTCCTGAATCTTGCATGAGTCTAATCCTTGCCTCACAATCTTGCATAAGGCTAAGTATTTCCTTAACTTTGCATGGGACTAAGCCGTATCCCGAATCTTGCATGAGGCTAAGCCTTGCCTCTCAATCTTGCATAAAGCTAAGCATTGCCTTCACTCTGCATGGGACTAAGCCCTGTCCCGAATCTTGTATGAGGCTAAGCCTTGCCTCTCGATCTTGCATAAGGCTAAGATCTGCCTTCCATCTGCACGTGACTAAGCTCTGTCTCAATTTTGCATGAGGCTAAGCCTTGCCTCTCTATTTGCATAAGGCTTAGCACTGCCTTTACTTTGCATGGGACTAAGAACTGTCCGGAACCTCGCACGAGACTAAGCACTGTCTCTCTGGCATTATCTATTCTCTTCTTTCCGGCTAAGATCTGCCCTCAACTTCATACAAGACTAAGCCCTGTCTTGTCACTTCTAGCATCATGTCTTTGCACTTCATGGGCTGAAATATCGCCGACTTTTCCAAAGGCGTCATAGTCTTAAGGCACCATCCTTATAGCCGGAAGACACCATGCCATGGTCTGAGGATCTCTCAAACTTGCATATCATTATTCAAAGGCGTCATGGTTCGGAGGCACCATTTTTATGGCCCGAGAACACCATTATGGCCTGCCAATCCCTTACCTCACAATTTATGGCCCAGGACATCATGGTCTAAGGACGTCATCCTCAACCGTCCGAAGACAATTCTCATGGTCTGAAGGGAATTCACATCACGTTTAAATATGCACAAAATATATGCTTGTAGTGCATCTTTCATTTGCAGGTAACCCGGTTGAGCAACCATTATTCCAACGGGAGCAATCCCGCTCCAGTTCCTTCACATTACTTCGAACCTGATCACCCACCGCAACAATTCAAAACCTTGTGTCCGTTCTTGTGATGAATTCATCGACGTATTTCGTCGGTGAATCCAGAATAACACACGGCCTGATTCCTGTAAAATCAGGGATATGTAGGCAGCTCGAAAACCAGCGTGCGACCCATGACTCTCAGATCACCCTACTCGGTCAAAATTAGCCATCATATCTTTACTGGATAACTCTTTCATCCTTCCCGGATAAAGAAGGGCAGCTGTTGATACCCAATTTATCCCTATATTATTTTTAAAAATACATATATAGCTTCAAAACAATGCATGAGCATCAATTAATATTTTTCATAATTTCTGTATTTCTCTAAGAATTTTTATCAATCTATCCCAGTATTCTATTATATAAGTAATTACTAATCGCATCACAAATGGTTTTATAATACTTTTATTGCTTAATTTTTATATACTAAGCTTTAATTATTTCAGGAGTAGCCACATTTATATTTTTGGATTATAATTTCAATAATTTTGCAATAATAGCCCATGTGTGCATAATTATCTTATTTCACCAGAAAATAGCTTTTTATATTTTTATAATGTTAAGAAATTATTTTAAATCATTATTTATGCGTGAAAATCATTTGTTTTAAATAATTTATTAATTATTTTTATAAAGTATTTGTCAAATTAATTGGGTATTTAACAGATAGCCCTTTTCCTTAATCATTTTTTCGGACCTAACCCAATTACACCACCCCAATTATTTAAAATCCTAGCCCAATCCGCTCAAGTCCAAACTAAATAACCCTTACCCGACCCAGAGCCTTCTCTAATCGTGACCGTTGATCTCTCAGATCAACGGTCCACGTTACCCCTTTCCTTTTTTGATCTAACCCAAGCCCTAACACCTTCATTTCTCTTAATTCCGCCATTCCTGAATCCCTATCTCCCCTCTTCTCTCTCAAACACTCACCCTAACCCTAGCTTCCGTCACCAGAAAACCGCCGTTCCATGGGGTTTCTCTGTAATTTCCGGCCCCTGCCGGCCTCTCACCTCTTCTGGTTGTTCGATTATGCTGATTTATGAGATAATCTCGAAGATATTCCACTCAGATTTGTTCAAAACCTTTTCATATGCCTACCTATGGCCATCTCCGTTTGTGAGTATTATTTTCTCCGTGTTTATGGCTCGAATCTATGATTTTAAACCAGGTTCCTTTTATCTCTGTCATTTGTTTTAAAAACCCTAATCTTATACTACTCGAATCTGTTCAGATACTTGTAGATATGAGATATTCTTAAGTTCTTTTGCCATTTTTCTTTAAAACTTCTTGTGTTTCCTTACTATTGACCGATTTTTTATATTCTCTAAAAGCTAGGGTTTCATCCTTTTAAAGTTTTTGCAAAATACCAAGTTTTAAGTGCTTAACTCTGATTCTCTTTACTTGCTCGATCATTTCTCATGTCTATGCCTTTAAGACACGAACACATTCAGAAAGAAACACACACACACACAAACTCTTGGTCTTATTCAAACCTTTCTGTTACTTGTACTGTCTAGCCGGCTGAAAGCCAAGGCTAGACTATTGGGTTCTGCATACTCTCACTTTTTTTTGTTATCTCCTAACTGGTATGTCTCCATTCTTATTGTCATTCGATATTATGTGTAGTTAAACTCCTGTCTTTCCTGTCTACTGCTTTCAATCAGCGTGACCACTTCTATGAAGCTATACTCTTGTGTTTCTTGTTTATTGCTCAATTAGCATGATTAGTTCTGTGTAGTGGAATCCATGTCTTTCCTATTTAGTGATCTTAATTAGCATGATTTCTTCCTATGTAATAAAACCTATGTGCTTCCTACTCATGACTCCTAATCAGCATGCCTATCTATGTTGCTATGTCCTATTTAGTAATTTGGTTGTTTTCATATGCAATTAAACCTATGTGCTTCCTATTGCTTGCTCTTAATAAACATGTCTCTGTCATTAGGTCATATTCAGTATGTTATGTAATTTGTCTGTCAACCTGCCTTTGCCTGCTTTATGGCTCTGTTAACTAGCTTGCCTCAACTCTAATGAAATTTCCTTGTTCAACATGTCAATATGACCCTAGCATGTTCTTATCTGATTTAGAATACTTTTCAACTTGTTTCTCAACTAGCATGCCTTCATGTTTGTCCTGTTCCCAACCCCTGCCACCTTTCCCTGTGTAGTTGTATGATCATTATTCTGATCCCAGTATGCTATATGCTCACCTAGTGATAAACTAAGTCAAATATAGGCAAGGTAAAACTTTTCTTGAAGTAATCATGATTCTGTTTTGTCCATTGTTTGATTGCTGAAAATCTTTGTTTGAACTCAGAGTGCTGCAATGACTCTGTTTACTCCTATTTTACTTCTGAACTGTTTTCCTAAAACTATTCCTATTTTCATATACTATTTTCAACTCCTACTCTTAGAATATATAGGGTCCTGCCCCTCCAGTGTGAGCACTGCCTAGGAGTCCATGAGACTCCTCCGAACTCTGACACACTGGGGCTGGCTTTTCCAAACTTGTTCACAAAACTGTTTCTTTTAAAAGGGTTTCTAGTGTGAGCATTGCCCGGGGTCCCTGAGGCCCTTGGGAACTTTGACACACCAGAAGACCATTTGGTGTACTATGAGATACTGGCGTACTTCAGACTTGCTTGAAGACCTGGTTTCCAAGATTGACATTGAGCCTGCTAAGGCTCCCTATAGTATAGTGATTTTCATTATATAATTCTTCTGTATTGGCCTGTAGTAATAATCTTTGTAAAACAAATTTGGGGTTAATAGTACAGTTGGGGGGGACTTTTATATATATTTTGTGGGGATCAGGTAGAAATCATGCACATAGGATTGTTATGATATCTACATGCATTAGAAACCATACACTATAGGTTATTGTGATGATTATTTACATGCATTCGAAATCATGCCGGTAGGACTTATCTCATTCTTTGAAATTCTGCATTCTCACATTTGCGTTAGAAATCTTGTTTCTAGGTCATTTATCAATTATGCCTTAATAATCATGTTCTCAAACCTTCCTATGTGCATTACAGATCATGTTTCTAGGGCCTTCTATTGCACTCGCCTAGTTATCATGCCTATAGTTAAAACATATAAAATCAGTTTCATCATTTAACCATCATGCCCATAAGGAATAGGTATAGAAACAGTCCCAACACTTAGATATCGTGCTTATAGAGATAAACATGTAAAACTAGTTCTGTAACGCTTGTGATAATTTTTCAGCACCTAGACATCATGCCTATAGGGTCTAAACAGATAAAAATCTGCCTGTTAAAAAATCAATCATTGGTTTATAATTGTGTTCTGATTAACGTTTAGATGACATGTCCATAGGATACTGCTGATCCGCACCTAGGCAAGCCTGTAGGACAGCTTAAATTCTGAAGTTGTAAAACTGTGTTTGTTGACTTTTTATAAACTTGCCCAGATTCAATAAGTCATAAAATCAGTAGGCAAATTGATTAGGTAATCACTGCCTCGCATTAATAAAACTCCTGCATATTCTGTTTTGTGCTCATCTAGATATCCTGCTTTAAGACCTTAAATCGTTTAAAAACTGTTTGTTTTGAGGCGTGCAATTGTTTGTTTATTTGTGGAGGTAAATATGAGCCCTTAAGTGCTCCTTTTTATGTGACAGTCCTACCTGTTTTGTTTGACGCCTAGTTTTCTCCTTTTAAGCACCATAGGTGAGTCCAGAACCGCCTTAATAGAGGTCTTAAGCACATCCAGGGCCATGGGCAAGGGACGTGTAATATACGTATAGGGTACGTACTCGATACTATTAGAACACTTAGATAATAATTAAGGGAAGGGTAATTGAGTAGTAAAGGATATGATGACCTGTGCGTTAATGCTACGTGTAACACCTCTATTTGAGGAAAGTTTACCGAGTATTGTACATAAGTGATCCTATAGGCTAATAAACCTAGGACCCCCTTATTCCCATTTTTAAAATAATCTTTATTTGTGCAAGTTGCTTTATGATTAATTCACTTAAATTAAGTTTGGCCAGGACCCACCGTTGTGGACCTCGAGGGGTGCCTAACACCTTCCCCTCAAGGTAATTTCGAGCCCTTACCCAATCTCTAGTAAAGTAAACCGGTTTATGAGTTATTTTCTTTAGGTGCCCTAACGCATCTTAATCCGTTAGGTGGCGACTCTTGAAAGTCCACACCCCATCCCAAAAGGAAATGAGTTGTCCCAGAATGTCAAAACCCGATTCCGCGAGGAAAAAAGGGGGCGCAACAACTTCTTTACTTGTTCCCCAAAGTGCTCGGGCGTATGAGCCCTACCAGTTCCGATCATACCTTGTGTTGCACCAGTCTCTTCCATTTTCCATTTTACTTTTCTTCTTGCTTCTGCAGCGTAGTTCTAGGGTATAGCATTGGAATTAAAGGAATGTGTAGGTGCTACTGTCACAGTGAATGGTGTGGTCACTTCTACTTCGAACGGAGCTGGTGCGGCTGATGGTGTTGTTACTTCAACCTTGAATGGAGATGGTGCGGCTACCTCAACCTCAATCGGTAATTGTATTTGTACCAAAATAGGTGTGAGAGCGACTGGAGGCATTTTGGGATCATCCCCTGCTTGAATGAGCCCAATTGACCCTTTCGGATCCCATTCTTCATCAGTTTCTATCATATTTACCCCCTCGCACCTGTGATCCCGGAGGGGATTGTTGCGCACATTGGGTGAAACTCCCTTTGCCTGTATAACCTTGGTATCAATCAACGTCTGGATCTTATCCTTCAGAGTGCGACATTCATCAATAGTGTGACCCTTCATGCCCGAATGGTAGGCACATGTCTTATTTGGATTGACCCATTGAGAGGAATTTTCCATGGCGACAGTGGGAATGTGAGTGACATAACCTGTAGCTTTCAATCTCTCATACAACTGGTCAATGGGTTCGACAATAGGAGTGTATTGTCTGGGCGGTCTACGGTCAAAATTTAGCCTGGGTTTTTGGTAATTTTGGCAGGCGGTGGTGAGTGGTAATATGCTGGCTGGGTGTTGTAAGTATGGTAAGCGGTAGCGGGTTGTTGATATCTGGGAGGTGAAGGCTGATATGTGGGTAGAGGTGTTTGGTATGTGAGAGGAGACTTCAGACCTTGGGCTACCATCATAGTCCCTACTTCCTTCTTTTTGGATATGCCCCCTAACTACAAGGCTTTGTTCGTAGCTTGTAGTGCCTCAAAATTTGTTACCATCCCGCTATTGATTCCATATTATATTCTTTCTCCCAATTTGATGATGTCGGAGAATTTATGATTTTCAATAACCATCAACCTCTGATAATATTGCGGATCCCGGGCTCGGACAAAGAATTTGTTCATTTTCTCTTCCTCCAGTGCCGGCCTTAATTTTGCAGCTTCTGATCTCCAATGAGTAGCAGACTCGTGGAAAGTCTCTGTTGTCTTCCTTTTAAGATTCTGGATATAGAAGACGTCTGGCGGATTCCTTGTATTGAATATGAACCGATCCTATGAAATATGATGCCATGCTTACCCAATTAATCCACTTCTTTGGATTTTGACTGATGTACCAGGATAGGGCGTCCCCAGTGAGGCTCCTCATGAACATCTTCATGCAGATTCTTTCATTTTTACCAACCCCTACGAGCTTGTCGCAATACGTCCTCAGGTGCTCATTTGGATCACCTATTCCGTCGAACATTTTGAACTTAGGAGGTTTGTAACCCTCTAGTAGTTCTATGTACGGTTGAATACATAAATCCTCATAGTTCAAACCTTCGATGCCTTTACCACCTTCAACACCTTGTACTCGACTTGTAAGCTTCTTAATTTCTTCCGCCATATTCTTGAGGAGCAGGTCCTTCTCGGAGGATTCCGGTGTGTACGAGGTTTGTTGTGAAATGTGGGGTAAGCTTTTTATGTATATGGCGTTACTTTGGTGGACTCCAGGGAGTTGGGTGTACTGGTGATCATTGGTTGAGTTTTGGGGATCATGAGTAGGTTGTGGTGCGTGTTGAGGAGTGTGGTAGGTGGTAGTTCATGGGTACTGGATCAGATGATGTTGATGTTCTGGGGGAGTTGGTACTGGTGGAAGATTAAGGGTTTGGGGAGGTGTGGCGTATTGATAAGGTGCGGGAGGATCTTGTAGGTGTCGGTTTTGTGTGTCTTGAGGAAGTGCTGGGTTCTGGGTGTTTTACTAGTTGACGCCGGGCATATTTGGGGCGAGGGAGAGATTTGCCAAGTTGCAGACCTGCTCAAGTTCCCCTTGTAAATCAAATATCTTTTGTTCTAACCGCAAAACCAAATCATTCTGTGTCGGAGTGCTCCGACCATCCAAAGTTTCAACATTCTCTGCATGTATATCGTTGTCTTTCTTGATACCACTCATATCGTCCATCTTGGCCTTTCCTTTGTTCTTAGGATCACTTGGAGGAGGAGGAGGTGGAGGACCTATAGATCTGGTATGATATGATGATGATGCCAGTATACACGAACAAACCTTAGGGGATGGGAATAAACAAAGAAAAAAAGAAAAAGGTAAACAAGTTAGTAGGGAATATTAAAAGGATATTTGCGGTATTTAAACACGTATTACGGAAGTTTTCGTCCTAATTTGGGGACCTCATTGTGCCCGAGGTAGACCTAGCGACATATAGATTTTGGAGAAAACTCAATGCCGACAACTGCGTCATTTCATTAATATGAAAAATAGACCAAATCTCTACTAAAATGACAATAATTATAAGAGTCACTAATGGCATTTGCCTTATTACAATCATTCTAAAACGAATCTAGAAAATAAGTAAATATCATCCTAATCTACTTGGTCCCAGAGGGACCTTCTCCAAGCTTGGCCTTCTTAGCCCCATCAATCAGATTCCCCAGGTCGCGCATGCCCAACAACAGATATGCCCTTTCTAGATGTCCTCCTTCATTGCCCTCTGCGTTCTGACAATCCGAGACCCTTTTCCTCATATTTCCCTCAAGTTCCATCAAACCCTTCTCCAAATACTCCAACCTCTCTGTTGATTTAGTAGCGATTCCTCTCCATTCGTTGATTGCTTCCATGTCCACTTTGTGTTGTTCCAAATGCCTGGCCTCATATTCAAAAACCCTTTTGCGCAACCTCCTGTATTTGACATGTGCCTCAGCAGCGTCGTCTATGACCCTATTTCTCAAATCAACCCCTGGATTGACCTCTCCTGCTATGTCATTGACCAACCACGATGGGTAGAAGTACACATGGACGACATGATACCGATCTAGCTCGATAGTATCTTTTTCCACAACAATCTTTTGATGCCACATGTGCTGCGCCTCAAACTTGGATGGAATGACATTCCCTTGGAAATCTGCTTTGTAATGAACCATTTTGGAAACTTGTGGTATGACCTGTTTCCTCCCAGCTTACCTCATGACTCTGATAGGAGCATAAGGGTAGATACCCCTTAGTCCGATTAGTGAACATCTCTGGTCGATGATGAATTCACTACTAGGGAACCACTCGAACATCCAATGTACTTTGTCATCAGTCAACTTACTAAATAAATGTACTCAACTCACAGCATTTCCCGGTTGTGCAAACCTGTCTGGGATACAAGTCATTCTCTTCGGATGATGATAAGCTATGTGGTCATTACATGGTCGCTGCGGAAACTCTTGACGATATTCTCCTTTTGGAGGTATTCCAACAACCATATATGCAGCAACAGGTTGCAACCCTAGAAATGCCTATATCCTTTTTTGCATTGGGCATACCAGCATCCCCAGATTATAGACAATGAATACAAAGACCCGGCGGTGAGTCCAACCCAAAGAAGTGATGGCAAATTCATCGTGATAAAGGCGACATGACTTTCTGTACCCATAACGATCTGTTACACCCCATGTTTCATACGTAAAAGCTCGAAAAAGATATATTACATCCTGCATTTTTCGTACGTTAAAGTTTCATCGTAAGTTCGGGAATGAGATTATTTTTATATTATAAGCATTATGCTATTTCAAATAATTGATGAGTAAATTCGTGAAGGTGAGAGGGTAGACAAATCGAACAAAATGAATTTTGTCAAAGTTTGACATGTTAGGATAAACTACGGCCTGAGCTAAAATACTCGGTATTTATGGACTAGTGCCATACAGGGTACCATATGACCATGATAGTAAGGTGTATAAGGTATAATAAAAGTGGGTAGTATTTTAAGTAATTTGAGATAGCCCTTAATTATGTGGATAATTGATTAATGGTGGAGATAATTATGGTATTAAGTGGATAAGAGTATTTTTGGGATTTCTATATGGCATAAGCTTAGCCAAGGTGGCAAATTATACAAATGAGTCACTAGACAAGGTGATAAATTGTTTACATGTAAAGATTGCTTGGTCTCTCACATAAAGATGGCTTGGTCTCTTTATTGGAAAAGTATAGAACTTTGCAAAGTTAAGAAAAATAAATTTCTGTTCCATTAAAAGAGAAATAACAATTATCCAATGTGAAATTTCTCTGAAATCTTACAAGATCCAACATGAAATTTTAGAGAGAAATGCTACAAGATCCAACGTGTTATGCTAATTCAAAAAAAACCCGGTACAATCTTTCTCAAGAATATCATACGGATTTTCCCTACTTCAATCCGCCGTTACGTGTTTTCGCAAAAGAGAATCGGTTCAGGTATGTTAAGGCTATCCCTTTTTTGGCATGATATATATGACACGAACAAAATAAACAAATGCACAACTTCCATAAATGAGTCTATTCATAGAAATACTAGAGATGCTTATGTTCTTGATTTCCCCATGTGTCATATTATTTTATTATCTGTTCATGGGTCTAAAAAATACGTAAGTTGGTAAAGTTTATTTCATGATATTAGAGGCATAATGGTCTTATGACGTACCGAGAGATTTTATTAATGTATTTCATATGCATTTCATGCATTTATACATGCACATTGACCCATGACCAGATGGCGTTATATACGCGTATATATATGTATATGGGATATGAGAAAGGTTATGGCGTTATATACGCACCACCACCTGATCAGCTGGTATACGTTGATGATTTTGCCCACAGTGGCCGAGATGATATGATGGGATGCCCTCAGTGGCCTGATGATGTTATGAAACATGTACCTATGCACGACATGACATTCATACGCATATGCATGACATTATAATTATTTCATGATTTATAGAATTATCCAGACTAACAAGTTGAGTCATTTACTCTATATTTCTTCCACGTCTGTTATGTACTTATTTATGTGCCTTACATACTCGGTACATTATTCGTACTGACATCCCTTTTGCCTGGGGACTCTGCGTTTCATGCCCGCAGGTCCCGATAGACAGGTCGAGAGTCCTCCAAGTAGGCTATCAGCTCAACGGAAGATGTTGGTACGCTCCATTTGCTCCGGAGTTGCTTGTTTGGTTAGTATGATTTAGACGCGTATTGTTTGGTATGGCGGGGCCCTGTCCTGAACTTTATGTTAAGGTGTACTCTTAGAGACTTGTAGATAGATGGCATGTATCCGAATGCTTGTATGGCCTTGTCGGACTATATTTTGAGTATATGAAGATCATGCCAGCCTTATAGTCCCGCACGTCATATGCATAAGTTTGGATTACATGTTGGGTCGTCCAATGTCGAGTATTTTCCCCATGTTTCATTCTATTTATGTCATGACAGCCTCTTTGGCTCATTTACCTATGGTTGTATAATACGAAAGGTACGCTACGTAGGTACTTGATTGAGTAAGATACCGGGTGCCCGTCGCGGCCCATCGGTTTGGGTCGTGACAAAACTGGTATCAAAGTAGTTCTGTCTTAGGGAGTCTATATGCCATGTCTAGTAGAGTCTTGTTTATGGGTATGTCGTGCACCACACTTATAAGCAGGAGGCGACAAGGCATTTAGGACTATCACTCTTTCTTTTTACTCTAGATCGTGTGGTAGAGCTCAATTGTAAGAACTCAATTTCCTAAACTCTATCTTATTCGTAATACAATGATGCCTACATCCAGAAAGACGGTTGGTAAGAGATATAGCTGTGGAAGAGTTGAGTTGGAGGAATTCAATTTTTGCATCATGCCTATGATGGATAAATATGAGGTATTCAGCAGATCATGTGTATACTAAGACGTGTAAGCTTCTTGATAAGGAACCTTAAGGCAAGAATATTTATCCACCTTTATGGTGAAAGACAATGAGACATTCAGAAGACAAATACAAGTTTCAAGAAGTAAAAGAAGTAAGATGAAGAAGGGTACGAGGTACCCAATTAATAAAGGTTATCATTATTTACCATTCAGGGAGGGAGATATAAGTATTTTGAGTTACCTTCAACAGTGACAGATGTATGTACAATCGGCCACACCGATCTCAGTTATGCCCTATGGGAGCTAACATGTGTTGTTTAAGAAAAGGACGAGATATTAGGATCTGGCTGGGGTTAGAGTAACCCAAAATGTGGAATGGATTTTTTGTGTTAGTTGACATTTCCGAAGGATATTACAAAGGTGCTAATAGACCTCCTTGTGAGACACCCATATGGTGCACTCTAGAATATAACAATTAGATGTGAATACTAGCATGATAAAAAAAAAAATTCAGAAGATAAGCACTGAAATCCTGGAAGGAATAAATATTACCTTGATATGGTTTGTGTCCCTAGTACAGCGAGAACATTAAGCAACCCGAAGAGCCACTGGATGAAGCAAAGGGGAGCTAAAAGCAAAAGAATGTCTTATTGAAGTTTTCATAATAATGTGATGGACATAATGTTAGCGGGAAATAAGATGAAAGTTAATGAAGCATTATGAGTAAGATATGATACATGGGTGACAACGGTAGATAAAAAAGACGACAGTATTACACATTTTATATTCAAGTGAAGGAAAAGGCGAGAGGTGACAGGCCTTGAGAAAAAAAAAGAATATAGGGCATAATGTCATAACCTCATTTCGAAAAATAAGTTCGTGACTCCAACGTGATGACTAGAAGGAAAAGTTAGACCCCCGAGTAATATAAATCAGTATGGATTGGTGAGCAAGATAAATTAAACATGAATTAGTGACTGAATGATTTGATAATGGTCAGCATCATGAGAATTTTAGATTGTGTTCCGTCAATAATAGAATGGACAATGATAATATTCATGAGAAATTCGGAGAATGGTCATTCAGGAAGACGCTTCCCTAAAGCAAGCAATGTGAGCAAAGTTAAGCTTAAGGGACTGTATGTGCCAATTACACTAAGTATCACCCTCATGAGTGAGTAAATTTGTTATCTTTGGTATAGAAATATTACCACAAGACGAGTAATGGTCATCGATGATGTGAAAAGACGCTACAATCTTAGTACTTCCCTAAAGGGGGAATATGGAGTGATGTGCCATGAAGTCGGAATTTAGTGGTTCTAATAATCATGGAATGGTAAATGAAGAATGCGGTAAAAATGAAAAAGGAATGAGATTACACTTATTCATATCCTACGTAAATGCTATGATTCCAGAACATTAAGCAAGCACGACACCAAGGAGAGGAAGTATGGGTTCCGGCCCGGGATTTTATCGATAAATAAAGAGCCAGTGCAAGATGTAAGTTAAGACAAAGGAAATAACCCAAGAAAAATTACGCGGAGTATTTATATGAGAATGGATCAACGATCAGTTAGAATTTGATTCAGGAAGAGTCTAGTTATGACTAGACAAGAGGTTACATATAAATCAATAGATCATGCAAAATAAACATAGTGAACCCCAGCATGGGGAGTTCAGTCTTGCAGATATGTCATCGGAACCATTAGGAAATATTCAGATAGAAGTTGGGTTAGTTAAAGGTGTCGTATAAGTATTACAGTAATAGAAGAGAGTGCCACTGGGAAGATAGTCAAAATATCAAGTTCAGAAGCAACCCTACAAGCACAAGGGTGTGGAAGTAAGTAACCACAGATAATTATAGGCGAGGAGGGACATCAAAATTTCGTCGAGTATACAATGTAATAAGCTCGTAGCTTTACAAGAGTCAAAGGGCCCTCCCTAAGTACTATAATGGAAGACTAGCTGAGGAAATAAGGAAAAAGACTTCAAACCTAAATATAGTAACTCCAAGGAGAAATGGTCATGTAAAAGCAGTCTCACAATAAATCAAAGGTAATATTCGAGACCATATGAGTTGCACAAAAAATTCGGCATGCGTGGGAACTAAGATAAGCTAAGTATGCACGTAACAAGGGGGGGGGGGGGGGGCAGAAAGACCAGGAAAAGTGATAGCTTGCGCTAAAGAAAGCTAAGAAGGAACAAAAGGAATTATTCGGTCAATGATCCTATGTAGTTACGTTATGAACGCACTTAAGAGTTCAGAGTATAATCCATGCAACGTTTATGTTGACAATCATACAGTCGTAGAAGACTTCGTTATAAGTTAAAAGAAAAAAATTGAGTCCAGGTCATAGACAAAGGATTGGATTGTTAGGAGATTGTATCCTGAATATTCCCTAGTGTCCATGAAAGGCTAAAGTGATAACTAATACCATGAGCCACATATCGAAAGATATCTTAAGACTACATAAAGGCTGATCAGAAGGAAAAGGAAACTAAAGAGTTACACCAAATAAGTAAATCAGGAGTCTGATTATTGGACCCAGAAAAATCTAGACCCCATGATTGAGAACATTATAGGATCACTCTTGAATATCAGAGGTACAATAGAGATAGTAAAGTATCCATATTCTATAAGGGCATCAGAATAATACCAGCCTCATAAGAAGTCGGTATGAAGCTCCCACCAAATTGTGTATGCCCAGAGGTGCAAGTATTATAATAGAGCTTCAAGTTGTGAACGTGAATTATACCTATGTGAAAGGGAGGTCATAAAAGAGATAGAAGATACGATGCAATATTTTAAGGTAAGAAAGGTAAAAGGGGAACAACGTACGAGATACTCAAATGCAAAAGGTTGTGAATAGTTCATACTGCCGATAAAGGCTAGAAGCACGGGGATTCAGTATCCAGGAGTGATAGCAACATCGTCATTGACATACTTTCCAGCCTATGGGTTTTAAGTACCGAAAGGTCCAATTAGAGAGTAAAGAAGAGTTAGAGGCGATGGGATATCTCGATTGATGTCCCAGAAAAGCATAAGGAAATCGGTCGCAAGCTAAAGTATGGTAAAGCGACAAGTTTTAGGAAGACAGGAGTAAGGATAAGAAAGGGCGAGTGAAGAGGTTACAAGAAATTATAAGTCCTCGGAGTTAACCCCATGAAAACAAGGGAGCTGATGGTTCCTCTAAGTTATAGAAAGCTCAGTATAGCCTGAACGAACTCAAAGGGGTCAAAGATTAGTAGCATTTAGAAGAGATGGGATGCCGCCCTGGTAGTAGAGTGAGGGTGTGATTGTGATAGATAAAGGATGACGTTTGGGCCTTCGATTAAGTAATGACTTGAAGAGGATTTCATGAATTGTAAGAGACTAAAATACCCATATAAGGTGAGTCACATTGGGATGCTATAAAGTACGATTAGGGAAGTATAGTATTACCCCTAGGTGGATCAGTTAATTACTCTAGATGTCCCCGATGAGATGTAAGCATTAGTGACAATGTATTACGTAAGAGGTTTCAAGTTATCTGTAGTAGATTGCAGATCAACGTTGAGGTGAATCAACAATGGATGGATGAAAGTTACAGAGTATGAGATAAGATTAGGCAAACATTCTTAAGTTAAAAGTGGATAGTATTTTAAGTAATTTGAGATAGTCCTTAATTATGTGGATAATTGACTAATGGTGGAGATAATTATGGTATTAAGTGGATAAGAGTCTTTTTGAGATTGCTACATGGCATAAGCTTAGCCAAGGTGGCAAATTATACAAAATGAGTCAGTAGACAAGGTGATAACTTGTTTACACGTAAACATTTCTTGGCCTCTCACGTAAAGATGGCTTGGTCTCTTTATTGGAAAAGTATAGGACTTTGAAAAGTTAAGCAAAATAACATTTCTATACCATTAAAAGAGAAATAACAATGATCCAATGTGAAATTTCTCTGAAATCTTACAAGATCCAGCATGAAATTTTAGAGAGAAATTCTACAAGATCCAACGTGTTATGCTAATTCAAAAAAAAGTCCGGTACAATCTTTCTCAAGAATATCATACGGATTTTTCCCTACTTCGATCTGCCGTTACGTGTTTCCGCAAAAGAGAATTGGTTCAGGTATGTTAAGGCCATCCCTTCTTTTTTTTTTGGCATGATCTATACGATACGAACGAAACAAGCAAATGCACAACTTCCATAAATAACTCTATTCATAGAAATACTAGAGATTCTTATGTTCTTGATTTACCCATGTGTCATATTATTTTATCATCTGTTTATGGGTCTCAAATATACGTAAGTTGGTAAAGTTTATCTCATAATATTAATCAGAGGCATAATGGTCTTATGACGTATCAAGAGATATTAATGTATTTCATGTAATTATACATGCACATTGACCCATGACCAGATGGTGTTATATACGCGTATATATATGTATATGGGATATGGGAAAGGTTATGGCGTTATATACACACCACCACCTGATCAGTTGGTATACGTTGATGATTTTGTGCACAGTGGCCGAGATGATATGATAGGATGCCCTTAGAGGCATGATGATGTTATGAAACATGTACCTATGCACGGCATGACATTCATACGCATATGCATGACATTATAATTATTTCATGATTTACAGAGTTATCCAGACTTACAGGTTGAGTCATTTACTCTATATTTCTTCCATGTCTGTTATGTACTTATTTATGTGCCTTACATACTCGGTACATTATTCATACTGACGTTCCTTTTGCCTGGGGACGCTGCGTTTCATGCCCGCAGGTCCTAATAGACAGGTCGAGAGTCCTCCAAGTAGACTATCAGCTTAGCGGAAGATGTTGGTGCGCTCCATTTTCTCCAGAGTTGCTTGTTTGGTCAGTATGATTTAGACGCGTATTGTTTGGTATGGCGGGGCCCTGTCCCGACCTTTATGTTAAGGTGTACTCTTATAAGCTTGTAGACAGATGTCATGTATACAAATGCTTGTATCGCCTTATCGGCCTATGTTTTGAGTATATGAAAGATCATGCCGGCCTTATAGCCCGTACGTCATATGCATAAGTTTGGATTATATGTTGGGTCGTCCAATGTCGAGTATTTTCCCCATGTTTCATTCTATTTATCTCACGACAGCCTCTCTGACTCATTTACCTATGGAGGTATGATATAAAAGGTACGCTACGTAGGTACTAGGTTGAGTAAGGTACAAGGTGCCCATCACGGCCCATCGGTTTGGGTCGTGACACACTCGTAAAGGAAATTAAATGGTATGTAATATTTCTTCAGGAAAACTAATTCATCATTCTTCTTGAAACCCATCATCTTTAGAAAGCCTCGAGAAGTACGATTATTTGGTACCAACAGACCAGGGCTATCCCATGGGAGCCCAGCGAAGCCTCCTATTTCCTCTAGAAGGGGAGTCATTTCTATATCACTAAAATGTAAGACGAACCTCTTCTTATCCCAGAACATAGTAGCAGCCTCAATCGTACATTGTTCGACTGAATATCTAACAAGGAAGGTAAATTTCTCGAGGACTCTTTTCACATGGTTTTTGTTACTTGGTGAGAGATTTTCCCACCAATCCAGCAACAAGGTGGGATACTTCGAACCATGCCGAACCTGGGGACTTCGTGCCTCATTTCTGTAAAAGAAATAAAGTTAGCCCTTTCCCCCTCCAGATTTGACTATTTACACATTAATGATCAGCATATCAGCATGTTTTCTCCAAATAATGCACATATCATGATCGTACCCATTGGGATTATGGAAATCCCGATGGCCTTTGGACAAGGCTTGTCTTAGAGGGTTATTACGCGGACAACGTTTTAACCCATACTAGGTTTAGACATGATGCATACACAATTAATATTAGAGTGGGGTTTCTAGAAGAGTCTAGACCGGTACCCTCAAGTGGACAACTTGAGAGGGAAAGGCACGGAATCGTTGATTGCACCGCTGATCGACTAGTTTTACCGCAAATAATCCTTTCCAAATTTAAAAGGTGATTTAGGAAGAGCGCATATACTCATCAAGTGCCGCTATGGCATTAATTACGCACAAGTGGAACATGATGTGGAGCATGCTTTATGCAAAGAGAAAACAACACGTTGTCACGTATTTTACATGATGAAGGAGGTAATTGCAGTATTAAATAAAACGTAAAGACATAAAAAGAAAGAAAAATAGGGAAGAATTTAGTTCGCGCAATGTGAAAGAATTGTAATAAAGCAAGCAAAGGGTAGGGGTAGGGAGAGACATGATGTAGCAATTTTAAAAATGATTTGGAGCAAGTGAACATGACTAGAAAATAAAGGAAAACGCACATTGTAACCAAATTAAGCAAATATTTGCATATTCATACGAACTCAAATAAAGGGAAAATGGGAAAAAGGATATACAAGTAGCAATAAAAGGGAAATGGGAGCGGGATATTCATGTAACAATAAAGAATAAGGAAACACTTTCATCAAAGAGGACTAATTCATATAGACCAAGTTCGTTATGGTAAGAGCCTAAAAATATCCCCAGCAGAGTCGTCATGCTAGCGTGTCCCTTTTTCTCGCGAAATCAGGTTTTGACACGTGACAACTCTTTCAATGAAGGGTGTTAAAAGAGAGAGTCGCCACCTAACGGGTTTGAGATGCGTTAGGGCACCTATTTGAAAGTAACTCTAGTTTAACCAATTTGCATCACCAATGATCAGGTAAGGGCTCAAATTACCTCGAGGAGAAGGTGTTAGGCATTCCTCGAGGTCCACAGCTGTGGGTCCCGGCTGAACTCGAATTATATGAATTAGTCCAAATAAAGAGAAAAGACAAGAAGTTGGGCAAATAAACAAAATAATTGGTTTTAAGGAAAGATTGGGGGGGGGGTGTCCTAAGCTTTTTAGCCTAAAGGATCACCCCGTGCAACATAAATAATACTTCGTAACTCCCTC
Organism: Nicotiana knightiana; assembly: GCA_005239525.1. NCBI lineage: Eukaryota > Viridiplantae > Streptophyta > Magnoliopsida > Solanales > Solanaceae > Nicotiana > Nicotiana knightiana. Next base: position 154,266 of record ML417436.1, on the reverse strand, counting down.
GAGATGGGGTGTTACTCGTATTATTCAGCGGGCACATACTATCATCCCCTGCTACCCAATTACTATCTTTAAGTTGTTAGCTAAAGCGCGCTAATTGATTCTAAATCGTACATTATGCGTGCACTAACCGTCTCATGCCTATGGTCCACAAGGCGTTTGGACCTCTATTTTGGGTGGTTCTAGACTTAACTTAGATTGCTCAAAAATGATAAAACTAGGCGACATACAAAAGCAAGTTGGACTTCATGTAAAAGCAAATAAGATCTCAAGTTAACCTCCACACTTAGGCAACAAATGCACGCAAAAAAATTAGGCGTTTGACAGTTTTAATATTAGAACAAGTTAAAGTCGTTTGGCTCTATAGACATGATTTTTATGTGATTCTGGATTTTGAACGTGCAGACAATTTTCTATGCAAGGTATAATTTGTAAGTGACTACCCAGTTGCCTATTAATTACAGGTTATAAGCGATTAAATCTATAGACATGCTATCTAGATCATTTACACAGTAATTGGCAGTGATAGATACATGAGATATTCAGAATTACTTAGTTTGCTCCTATAGGCGTGCTTTCTAATAGTGGCAACGAAACAGTGTTGAAAGTTTAATTTTAGCACTTAAAATAAGATTTCTATGATCAACGATTGAAAGTGATTTTAGCTCCTATAGGCATGTTTCATAAGTGAGCAATTATAACAACAACACATTAACCAATTAAACCCTATATGCATGATTTCTAAAATGTAGATTTGGTAGAACGTAAACAGAATCCTGTAGCACCTACTGAATATGTTGTAATGCACATTGAGTCATTGGTCATTTTATTTTCTATAGGCATGACATCTAGCATGTAGAAACAAAATATGTTAAACAAATTAAATACCTATAGGCAGGTTATCTAACACACACCATAGCAGCAAAGTAAACACCTATAGGCATGATTTCTACCCGTTTCATGCAAAATATTAAAATAAAGCCCTTTTCCCAATTTTACTAACACCCCAATTGTTATTACAACACTATTACAAGCCCAATGAGTGAAATAAATTACAAAATTGCATAATAGCTATAGTGGGCCTAAGGCAGGCCCAAAACATACCCGGGCAGGCCAGGCCTTCAACCTCAAGTCCACATAGTCTCACAACAACCCAGAAAATAATCTTCAGAGCCAAAAGCCCAGTGACCATCAAAGATTTAGAAGAAAACCATGTACACAAGCCCACTAGCTCATTCAGTAGGTAGAAATGGGGTAGGATGGAGAATTTATGATAGAGTGCCAAGGAACCTTACACCCTAGTGTGTCAGAGTTCACTAGGGTATCAATTGGACCCCGAGCATGGCTCACACTAGGGAGATTAATAGAGGAGATTTAGGGAATGATTAAGGACCAAGTCCTAGTGTGTCAGAGTTCACAAGGGTCTTAATTATACCCCGAGAAGTGCTCACACTAGGGAGGTAAATGATAGAACCTAGTAACCTTGGCTTTCAGTCGGCTAAGAATGAGAACTCAAAAGAGCCCAAGTAACAAGTGAAAGAGAGTAAACTAAGGTTGAGGGACAACACTGAAGGATACAAACATAGTCAAGTTGAGCATATAGAGCAGATAATCAAACATGGCTTTAGGTTTTAAGAACATACTTAGCAAAGATTCAAAAGAACAAGTTCAACACCTAGTCCATAAATAGTCACACATTAACAAAACAGGTTTGCAGGATTAGTATACACATACTCATAGTAAAGAAAAGGTTCAAATATACTAAGTATAGATGCTAGTGTTACAAGGAGGGAATCATATTAATTGGCAACAAAATTTAGACAGGATGAGAACAGATTATTTCAACTACTGGGAAGTCAAGACATGTTAGAAGCATACTAATAAGGAACAAGATCAAACATGCTACATAGACAGGATAGGACATGGCAGGAGACAGACTTACGCTACATAGTTAATGTACACATTCATGCTTTTGAACACAATCAACTGGTCTATTAAAGGGATACGAATCATGTAAGTAAAACATGTTCGAGTAACAGGATTAATAGCAAAATTAGAAAACAAAGAGATGCAAAGGCCCTAAACATCAGTAAGTTGCGACACATAGGCTAGATAAGCTTGAAAGGAATCTAATTCACTAAAATCAGGTTTAGGAATGTTTCAAATTATCAACATAGTGAAGTCTAAGGTTAACGAGACCTAAAACTGAATTAAGGCAATTAGAATTGCACACAAGAACAACCTAGAAAAACACATTAAACTACAACTTCTAGAAGTGAAAACATGTGCAAATGGGAATGATACTACTAGGTCCAGTAAATTACCAGTTAAGCGAAAATACAAGAAATAACAAAAGCCCACAGTGTCTGAATATCAACGAGGAGCAAGAACCCAGACTTTCAGTGGCCAAGAACCAAAGTTTAGAATGAGATAATGAAGGAATAACAAAATAGAGCTTTAAGTTTTAGTGAGAGTATAGCGATTCAAAGTTCTCTCTAAAAGGGGAATGTGGATTGGTTTATATAGTGACAGAAATCGAACAAGTAAACAAGGAAAACTGCAAAATCAAACATAAATAAGGAAGTATTAAAATGTAGAATCAAATAAAAATCAGATTAGGGAAAAAATTAGGTAAACCCTAGTTGACAGAAATCGAAGATTGTCCTGGAATTCTGGCTAATCGGACCCATATAGCCATGGTCATGCTGTATATGGACTAAATATTGTCCAGATTCAAATGGTTGAAGCTGATCTCCTTTATTCGGAGATTTACACTTGCCAAAATAGAGCAAGTACTTATGTAATACCAAAATCGGGTAAGAAATGACGAGACAAAGCATAAATGGAAAGGGAATCATAGAGTGTTTCCATGTTGAAGTCAGATTTTGGATAGAATAAGAGAGACGACTTCTAGGGTTTGAGAGGAGAGGAGAAGAGAGGATTTAGGGTCGAGGTCTTAGGAGAAATGGGTTAGGGTTTAGGTTATGGAGATATAAGGAGATGGGTTGGTTTATTAGGGGCCGTTGATCATTTGAGATCAACAGCCAAGATGAAAGTGTGGGTTTGGGCGGGTCGTTTAAACGGGTATTAACCGGGTTAGAATAGAGGGTTGTTTGGCTTGGTCTAGGGAAATTGGGCCAGAGATTTGGGCATGTCTGTTCCAAAATTAATATCAATTTTGGGCCAGGTTTAAAAAATAGGAATTAAGGGGAAAATAATTTAATAAATCAATTAAATAAAATATAAAAATGTCATTTATGCAAAGTAATATTTTAAAATAATAGTAGAAGATTATAAAAATACAGGATATGATTTTGGCCTTGAATAAAATGACAAATGCAATACAAATGTAAAATACAGGATATTATTGCAAGATTGTGCAAGTAGCCTAAAATACTAATGTAAAAAAATAGTGTAAAATGCCTGGAGCAAATATTATAGATGCAAAGATAATTATTTTAGGTAATTGAGTCATCCAAAAAATAATTTGAAGGAATAGTTAATAATTATTCAAGTAATTTGAATACCGAAAAATCAATTTAAAAGCTCTAACAAATATGGAAAATTATGAAAAATACTTGTATATGTTTATAAACTAAATGATGATGCATATATACTATTTTGAAAGTATATACATAGATATTTAAAATATGAGGGAAAAGTTGAATATCAACAGTGGTTATGGTCATGCACATTGACTACTTGATGACAAATTGCGCGTGGTTATTGATTTTGAGTATTGTGGCTTGAGGTATTTCATGTGGACCAATGTTGGATGGGGTCACGCATTGCAACAAAGTTAAGTTGGGATATGATCCTTTGTGTTAGATTCGTGAGTCTTGGTTCTACCATGTACGATGGGTTCATAGCATTATAGTGGTGGTGGTACTTGTTGAGCTTGCGAAACAGTTCTATAACTTGAGTCATTTCTATGTTTGAGTACACTTGAATTGTTGCGTATTGGTGCACAAATTGCACGGTTGGTGGCTTAAGTTTGTATTGGTATGGCATGTCAGTAGGGCAGTTGTATTTGATAAGATGAGGTCGTCGCACCTAGAATAGGTGCTATCGGATCTCATTTGCGGTATATTTGGAAGGATAACATCAGAAGTCGGCTTAGATATTTGCTATAGTTCTTGTCGAAGGAGAGGGAGATCCAAGACTTGTTGATCTGATAAGTGGTTATGAGTTTCTACATGTTTCTTTCATCATTGGCAGTATATGATGGTTTAGAATGAGGTTTTGTTTGATATGAGGTTTATTACCGGTACCGAGTTTGTTTCGAGCAGTATTATGGCCAAAAATTATTGCTATGAGTATTTGAGTTACGTGGTATATCATGTGATCGAATCTTGGACTATGGTTATGGCTTGATACAGCTTGTTCAGCTTTATACAGTGTGTAGATGCGACGTTCGGGTCTTGTAGGAAATTTCAGATGTTGGAAATTGGATTATGTGGTTTACGGGCTAAGGTGGAAGTAATGATCTTCAGTTATGTTGTGTTTTTGGACCTTTATGGAATAGGGTGACGTGGATCACCCTCCGATTATGTGCATGGTAAGGTTACACGGTGGTTTGAAGGCCTTGGAACAGTTCTTGGCACGTTCGAGGACGAACGTATGTTTAAGTGGGGGAGTATGTAACGACCTGACCGGTCCTTTTGAGCATTTGCATCCCGTTCAACTATTTGAAGTCTTGATCAACGTCGTATTATGTATTAGGACTTGTGTGAATCACCGGTTTGGGTTTTTACGTGTTTCAGAATTAGTTTGGAATAATGATTCTCACTAGGAAGCTTTAAGATGGAAGAGTTGACCAAGTTTGACTTTTAGCATTTGACCTCAGATTGGAGTTTTGATGGTTCTGTTAGATCCATGTGGTGACTGTGGACTCGGGCGTATGCCCAACTTTGTATTTGGATGTTTCTAGAAGGTTTTGGCACAAATTGACGGAAGATGGAAATTTAAAGGATTGGAAAGTTCATAAGTTTGACCGGGGGTTGACTGTGATGATATTAGATTCGGATTGTGGTTCCGGGAATTGGAATAGATTTTTTATGTCATTTGGGACTTTTGTGTAAAATCTGGATTCATTCCGGGTTGATTGGCTATGTTTCGACACTAGTTATGGAAGTTGAAAAGTTCAAAGTTCATCAAGTTCGAATTGAGGTGCGATTCGCCGTTTCGATGTTGTTATGTATGATTTGAGGCCTCGCGTAGTTCTGTGTTATGTTATGGGACTTGTTGGTATACTTGGATGGGGTCCCGAGGGGCTCGGACATGTTTCATATCATTTTTCATCATGTTTTCCTTGCTGGTTGCTGCTGGTTTATAATGCCTCAATTGTCTTTCGCGATCGCGAAGGTGGGTAGGAAATCATGTAGGGGAAATTTGGAGATGGGGCATTTTCTTCATCACGGTCGTGGTAGAGTGCGTTCGCGTAGGGTCGTGTGTGTTACTGTTTGCGCTCGCATATGAGGAGCTGTGGTCGCGAAGTGTTGAGATTTGGCAGCTGGGAGCTGGAGAATTCTTCAACGCGATAACAAAATGTGAGTTGCGTTCGCGAAGCTTTTGCATAAATGGTCATTGCGTTCGTATGGGGTGTATTGCGAGCACATATTTCTTTTTGGGTGCACTTATTTTTCTTCATCGCGAACGCGATGGATTTTGCGCGTTCGCGTAAGAGAAATGCCTGGTAGAATTCTAAAGTACTTTATTTCGGGGTTTTCAGCCATTTTTCCATTTTTGGAGCTATGGTGCTCGGATTGAGGCGATTAATTTTCACCATATGAATTGGGGTAAGTGTTCTCTACTCATTATTGATTTATACCATGAATCTATCTATTTTCAGCATTTGATTGAGGGTTTCAAAAGAGAAAATTGGGAGTTTTAGCCTAAAGTTTCATAGAATGAGTTTTTGAGATTTGAACATCGATTCAAAGTCGTATTTGAGTGAAACTAGTATGGATGGACTCGTTATTTAATGGGTTATCAGAGTTTATAAATTTCATCGGATTCCGAGGCACGAGCCCGAGTTGGACTTTTTGGGTTGATTTCAGGGTTTGATTAAAAATTTGACCTTTTTAATTTAGAATTGTTTCCTTAGGCATTAATTGATGTATTTGAGTTGCTTTTCGCTAGTTTCGAGCCGTTCGAAGGTCGGTACACGTATGATGGAATTTTTGGGCATCGTTTTTACTTGCTCAGTATTGGATTTTGCTTGTTTGAGGTAAGTGACACTTCTAAACTTGGCGGTGAGGGTATGAAATCCCGAATTACGTGTTATGTGTTTGGTGTTGAGATGACGCACCTACTAGGTCACGGGCGTGTGGGTGTGCACCGTGTGGATTGTGACTCCATTATTCCTGTGGCACTGTGTAGTTACCTGGTCTTATCTGTGACCATAAAATCTCTACGTACTAGAGCTTTTGAGCTGTGATTCATGTTAGAAACTATGTCTAGGCTACATGCTTATTCTGTTGAGACCCACCGGGGTCATTTATGTTGTTGAGTTATCTGCTTACAATGCATTTACATACTTGATCATACGCATTCGTATGCATATCATATCTCAATCTCTGTAACCATTTATTGATACATCACATCATTATTTTTGGGCTGATTTTTCATGACATTGAGAGCCCGAGAGACTGGAGAGATTGATGACCGAATGAGGCCGAGGGCCTGACGGTGAGGATGTTTATGGGATCGGGCTGCACGCCGTAACATGTTTTATTGATTTATACCATGATTGACTTATTATAGCGCTTGGGCTGAAGGAGTCCTAGTGAGCGCATGTACCTACTGAGTGCGAGTGCCGAGTGAATGGGAGGACTGAGTGCATTGATGCACCGAGATTATGCATATGGTTTCATCACTGCATGGTATTACAGTTGACATGCATACATTGACATGTAGGCATATAGATGTATTTTCCTTATGCCATTTGAAAATGAAACATTTACCTATTGAAAGCCTTATGGAAAAAATCACAGCTTTCAAACTTACCCATATTTTTGGAGATTTCGATAAAAGATTTGGTTTTCACTGATATACTTGAAAAGTAGGCCTATTTTTCTGGAATTGTGAACGAGCTGAGCATTTTATCTCTGAGTTACTTCTTTTGTTGCTTCCATTATGTTTATATGAACCGTTGTTGGCTATTGGTGTTGGGCTCCAACTTTTGTTCCAGCTCGTCACTAATTTTAACCTAAGGTTTGTTTTGTTACTTATTGAGTACATGCGGTCGGCTGTACTCAACTACACTTCTGCACCTTGCGTGCAAATGTTGGTTGGTGATGTTGTTGTGTTCGATGGGAGCTGGATTTGAGGATGTACCTGCGTTCCGGTTATATCTGCCTCTTGTTCACGGTAGCCTTAGATTATAAAATCATTTTATGTACATTTCGAACAGATGATGTAATTATTTCATACCACCTTTGTAAATTCTAATCTTAGAAGCTTATGATTTGTACTACCAGTCCTTGAAAAATGTATATGATTAAGATATTTTCTTTATTTATTGTCTTATTAAATATCATTGAAATTGGATAGTTGTTAATTGGCTTATCTAGCGGGTTGGATTAGGTGGCATCACGACTAGTTGGATTTTGTATCGTGACAATACGTGTCTAAATGGTGATTGAGACAACAAAATAAATATTATCATGTGTTTGTTCTAAATAGTTATTACTTGCTCCTTGTTCTAATTAATATTTTTTTTCGGTTCTAATTTTTCCCCCTTATTTCTTCCTCTGTCTTTTCATTTTGATATCCATTCTTCTCACCTCTTAGTACCCGTCACGTATTCAGGAAGTACTAAAATCACTTCTCTAAATATAGGCAAAAACCCCTTTTCTTCAAAATTTAAATAACATCCTAAAAGTACTCCGCTGTCTCATAAGATCATCTTCACCAATTAAATTTTTTTATCATTTTCTGTCATATAAGACCCGCAAAAGCAAAAGGGCAGAAAACGAAGAGACAATCATGTTTGAAGTTCACTTGGGCGAGAAAAAAGTAGATTAATGTCAAATTTTAAGTGAAATTTCCTTGTTCAACTTACCCTTTGATGTCTTGCTTTCAAGATGCCATTTTTTAACTTCCTGTCCCCTTAGTTTATAAATCATTACCGAAGATTCTAGCACAATGAGACCATTCAAGAACATCTTATAAAAATTGATCATCACTGAAGTGATGTTAAGAATAAAACATTTTTTGTCCAAGAAAAAAACATCCAAATCAAGCGGGAGTCTGTGATAGTAATTGTATTATTGCACACTTGGCAATTTATAAAAAGCCACAAGTTTGACAATTCATAAAATATCACAAGTATAGTTTGCGATCATTAAACTCATCATCCTATGCATCACGATCAACCAAATATATCATGTTGCTATATGTTTAGACCATGGCCAAAGAAAATCACATGGTCCAATTGAGAGCTACCATATAAAGCATTGCAAAAATTTGTGTATTGCTGGAAATATCTCCTACTTTGTATTTTTCATAGAGCTTCTTATCCTATAGAAAAAGAGAATAAGGAATTATACATTTTTTAAATAAAAAATATTAACTTATAAAAATCTCATAGAAAGAATATGAAAATTAGCATGAAAGAGAGAGAGAAAGCGCTGACACAAATCAAGGATCCGCACAAATAAACTACTTGTTTACCCTAAAATTTGGATAACAATTAAATTTATATTGTGGTTTTAAGGATACATGATTTCACCTAACACCAACTGATAAATAATAAGAACAGTAATAATAATTGAAAGTAAAGGAAAGCAAATCAGTATTTGAGCAGAACTCAGTCCTCGAGTTAGAGTACCCTCGAACTGGTTAAAGTAAGAACAATTTATAATTCTAACAGGTTGATGAACAAGAATGTAAGCGCGAGAGAATTATATTACTTTTGTATCAGTGAACGATGTCCCTTACAAATGATTAGAACTCCCCTTTATATAGTAGAGGAATTATACTTATGGTATAACTCTATTTACAGAAGAAAATCACATGATTAGCTTATTAACCGTTTCTGATTTGATCCGTTTCGAGATTTACGCCGTGATCCTCGACTAGTCACGGATATCTCGCTTTTCCGTTACTATGCAGTATCCAATCTTACTCGGTGCCTGTTTCACTTGGCATCGATTATTACCAACCTCGATCTCGACAGATACTTCGATCCTGCACTCGGTACCTTATCCTTGTGATTTAATCGAAGTCGACCTTCGACGCAACATCCTGATCTTGATCAAATAGAAAAATTGAGTGGGCCATATTTTAACCGTATACAGATAGTCCGCTTATTGTTTGGAGTGCAATGACAAGAAGCAAATTGAGCCTTCGATTTTTTGACCTCGACCAATTTTGACGTTATCCCAGTGACGTAAGCAATGGAAGTGACCAAAACGCCCCGTCGGTACAGTTTCCCAAATCATTAATGAGCATTGGTTGGCGGTCATCCACTAGTGCTGTTGAGCCATCGCTATAAACCCTATAAATAAGCCCTCTCCTCATTGATTCAAACTTTACTTTCACTTTCTTCTAATCTTCAAAGCTTTTATCTCTCCTAAGCTCTTTCCTTTTACAAATCTTCAGGTTTCACTGTCAATTTCTCAAACACCAAGTCTTACTACCTTCTTCTTTCTTCAAAATTATAAAATGGCAAAAACATCCAAAACAGTTCCCCAAAAGGAAAAAGCTTCTTCTTCTCGGCCGGCCGGTGACAAAATGCTGGTGGATTCGAGCCCAGAAGAGTGTGTTCCCGGCGGGTGTGCCCTTAATTCCGGCTTTAAGGCCGAGAAAGCTCCCTTGGTCCCTGATCGATGTGAGCCTATGTCGAGGTATATATGCTCGATAACTGAGGGGTATCTCGAGCAGGTAAATATAGACTGCAACTGCGGGATAAAGAGATGATGATTCCAGCCCCGAAGAAAGTATCACCACCCACGTGGAAGGATTTCTGAGTGTTTACACTTACCCTTTCACGCTAGCCCCCTCAACCCCATCATCATCGACTTCTGCCCTCAGTACCAGATAACCTTAGGCCAAATTCATCCCTCCTTTTGTCGAATAATCATCATGCTCCGATTCTTCTCAAGCAAAGTCGAGGGAATGCCATTCACCCTCGAGCACCTCATTCGGTTGTACAGCCCCCGTCTCTATCGAGGTGGGTTGATCAAACTCCAGCGTCGAGCAACTAAGGTGCTGTTCTCGAGCATCGACGAAGACAAAGATCAAGGCTGGATGGGTAGGTTCGTTCGAGTGAAGACTTCCGACCTCATCCCGGCAGAGAAGATGCCATTTCCTGAGAAATGGAACATGAAGCGTAAGTATTATCTCACATGAAGCCCTTTTGTTATTTTGCGAGGATAGCCTTTTCAACCGATTTAGAAAATTATTCGAAGGCCTGTTTTCATTACAGAATTCGGACGTCTCCGAACTGTGTTAGTTTGGCAGTAGCCTTAGGATTTGTCTCTTGTGATTATTTTCCCAATTATACTTCGAACTTGTTCGAAGCGTCAGTCCCCGAGTGGGCTGCCTTGGCCTATAAAATCGAGTATTTCCTTTTTAAGGTCTTACAGTCTTGAAGTTCAATAATTCAAGCATGTCAATTTTTGGACGGCAGTCCCCGAGTATGGGGTTAATTGTTCGAGCTTTAGTTGCGATCGGCCCTTGAGTCAGTTTCCGCAATAGATCATAAGTACGAAAATGTAAAAGTAGAAATTTCTCTAAGGCAAGTAACATCTGGTAAGGAAAAATACTTCATTCAGTAGATTATTCATGCGTACATGCTTTTCCATTAGGGCCCGAGTAACCTACATGGACACAGTTCATTTGACAGTTTGGCCCTTTACAAAATTTATCTATCGAGACCCTGTTGACACGAAGTATTTTCCTTGAAAACATCAGAGGGTGATTCCCCCCAATATTCGTGGTTGATTCTAAAGAAGCATCGGATACTGTTAAATTTCTCTAAGTTATCACGAACAACGTTGCCTCGTTAAAAACCTTGCCGAAAAAACCCATTTGGGACAAAAATCGATCGAAGGGAAAAAGAGTGTAACGCGTTCTTTCCGACCTAAGAACTTCGTGTTTGGAGAAGACTTTGATGTCTTTTATCGAACACCTGCAACAAGTTACTATAAAACATAAATGAAAACGAGAAAGTCATACTTAGCAATAATATCGTTTGAGAAGTGATATGTTCCAATTATTTGGCAACTGTTTGCCGTTCATCGTGCCATGTTTGTAGGATCCCTTTCCGATGATGTCGAGGACCTGATACGGTCCTTCCCAATTTGGGCCGAGTTTTTCTTTGTTTGGGTCCCGAGTATTGAGGGTGATTATTCTCAGAACTAAGTCCCCGATTCTAAAGTGTCAAAGATTGGCTCTTCGGTTATAGTACCTTTCGATGCACTCCTTTTGTGCGGCCATTTGGATGAGGGCGGCTTCCCATTTTTCATCTAGTAATTCGAGGCTCATATTCATAGCCTCGTGATTTGACTCTTCCGTTATGTATCATAACCTGATGCTAGGTTCCCCGACCTCAACCGAGATCAAAGCTTCGGTGCCATATACTAAGGAGAACGGCGTTGCCTCCGTACTGGATTTTGACGTTGTTCGACATGCCCAAAGGACTTCGGGAAATATTTCTCTCCATTTTCCCTTAGAGTCGTTCAATCTTTTCTTTAGATTCTGAATGATGGTCTTGTTTGTTGATTCGGCCTGTCCGTTCCCACTAGGATGATACGTAATTGACAAGATCCTTTTTATTTTGTGACCTTCGAGAAACTTTGTTATTTTGCTGTCGATGAATTGTTTTCCATTGTCGCATACGATTTCGGCGGGCATCCCGAGTCAGCATATGATGTGGTCCCAAATGAAGTCGATAACTTCTTTTTCTCTGGATTTCTTGAAAGCCTGTGCTTCAACCAACTTAGAGAAATAGTCAGTCATAAATAAAATGAATTTAGCTTTACCTGGGGCCGATGGTAGAGGTCCGACGATATCCATTCCTAATTTCATGAACGACCATGGGGACAGAACTGAATGAAGTTTCTCTCACGGGCTAGTGGATCATCACCGTATATCTTTGGCACTTGTCGCACTTTCGAATGAATTCCTTAGTATCTTCTTCCATATTGGCCCAATAGTATCCCGCTTTGATGACTGTGTGAACTAGTGATTCGGCACCAGAATGGTTTCTACAAGTACCCTTGTGAATTTTTCGTAGGACGTAGTCGGTGTCTCCCGGACCCAAACATATTGCCAACGGTCCATCGAACATCCTTCTGTGTAGTGTTCTATCTTCGGCCAATGTGAATCGTGCAACCTTTGTTCGTAGAGTCCCTGATTCCTTAGGTCCGATTGGAGCTTCCCAATTTTTAGGTACTCGATATATTTATTCCTCCAATCCCAATTCAGGTCGTGGAGTTTATTTAAGCGTGGCCTTCTTCGATTACTGACTTTGAAAGTTGTACAACAGTTCCCAAGCTAATTTCGTTGTCTTCGACCGATGACCCCAAATTTGCAAGGGCATCAACCTCGTTGTTATGTTCTCGAGGTACATGCTGTAGGGTCCATTCTTTAAATCAATGTAGTGTTACCTGCAGTTTTTCCAAGTACCTATGTGTTCAATATTCTCGAACCTCGAAGGTTCTGTTGACTTGGTTTACCACAAGTAGGGAGTCACATTTTCCCTCGATGACCTCTGCTCCCAAGCTTTTAGCCAGCTCGAGACCTGCAATCATGGCCTCATCTCGGTCTCATTGTTAGTCAACTTAGAAGTTTTGATAGATTGTCTAATTGTATTGCCTGTGGGAAGCTTTAGAACGATGCCTAGCCCGGACCCCTTCACGTTCGAAGTGCCATCTGTGAAAAGGGTCCACACCCCCGAAGATGTACCCGTTTTTAACAACAGTTCCTTTTCGACCTCGGGTACGAGAGCTGGTGTGAAGTCAACCACGAAGTTTGGTAAGATTCATGACTTGATAGCCGCTCAGGGTTGATACTCGATATCATACCCATTGATTTTGACGGCCCATTTGGAAAATCGGCCTGAGAGTTTGGGCTTATACAAAACATTACGAAGAGGATAAGTGGTCACCACACAAATTGGGTGACACTAAAAATATGGGTTTAATTTCCTAGAGGCGCTTATTAGAGCAAGCGCTAGTTTTTCTAAGTGTGGGTACTGGGTCTCGGCCACACCTAAAGTTTGACTAACATAGTAAACGGGAAATTGCGTACCTTTATCCTCTCGAAGTAGGACCCCACTTACCGCGAATTCCGAGACTGGTAAATACAAGTAGAGTTGCTCGTCTACTTTCGGAGTATGAATCAATGGTGGGCTCGAGAGGTACCACTTTTAACTCTTGCGACGCGTGTTGGAATTCCAAGGTCCAAGAAAAATTGTTCTTCTTTTTGAGCAGTGAGAAGAACCTATGACTTCGATCTGAAGACCTCGAGATAAACCGGCCTAAGGTAGCTATCCGTCCTGTTAATCTTTGTATGGCCTTAACGTTCTCTATGAATGTGATGTCTTCAATTTCTTTGATTTTATCAGGGTTGATCTAGATCCCCGATTTGACACCATAAAGTCGAGGAACTTGCCCGAACCGACCCCAAATGAACATTTCTCTGGATTGAGCTACATGTTGTATTTTCTCAATATATTGAAGGTTTCCTGCAAATGTGTTAAATGATCCTCTGCGCACAGGGACTTAACTAGCATATCATGAATATAGACCTCCATTGATTTACCTATTTGTTCTTCAAACATTCGGTTCAGTAGGCGTTGTTATGTAGCACCTGTATTTTTTAGCCCAAACGGTATTGCATTATAACAATAGGTGCCATACTTATTGATGAACGAAGTCTTTCCTGATCCTCCGGGTTCATTTGAATTTGATTGTACCCGGAGTAGGCGTCGGGAAAACTAAGGATCTCATGGCCGACCGTGGCATCGATCATGCGATCGATATTCAGTAGAGGAAAAGAGACTTTGGGACATGCTTTGTTTAAATCTTTATAATCTATGCACATTCTAAGTTTGTTCCCTTTTTTAGGGACTACAACTACGTTTGCTAACCATTCGGGATATTTTACTTCCCGAATGGATCCTATTTTGAGAAGTTTGGTTACTTCGTCCTTGATGAATGGATGTTTTACCTCGGACTGGGGCCTTCTCTTTTGTTTTACCGGTCTGAACTTCGGGTTCAAGCTCAGTCGATGTGTTGTGATCTCCGGTGGCGTCCTTGTCATATCTAACTGGGACCAAGCAAAATAATCCATATTATCGATAAAAAATTTAATGAGTTTTTTCCTGAGTTCGGGGGTTAACCCCTTACCCAAGTATACCTTTCGATCAGGTAGGTATTCGATCAGTATGACCTGTTCCAGCTCTTCGACTGTTGATCGGAATCCTTGGGGATTATGAATGATCGAGGGATCCAGTAGTCATCGTCCTCATCCGTTCCCTGCTTCTTCGACTAGGTCGAGGCTGGTGACTGTGGTTGCTATTTAGCCTCTTGTTTTCCTTTGGTCTCCGAACCCTTTGTTGATGAAAGCGCCGATATCCGTATTACCTCATCGACCGTGAACATTTCTTTTGAAGCATGTTGTTCCCATACACTGTTTTCACTCCGTCCGACGTTGGAAATTTCAGCATTTGGTGAAGGGTTGAAGGGGCTGCCCTCATATTGTGAATCCAAGGTCTTTCTAGCAGGGCGTTGTACCTCATATCGCCCTCGATTACATGGAACTTGGTTTCTTTAATAGTCCCAACTATGTTTACCGGTAAAATGATTTCACCTTTAGTTATTTCGCTGGCCATGTTGAAACCATTGAGGACCCGAGCTGCAGGTACGATTTGACCTTGTAGGCCGAGCTGCTCCACGACCCTCGTTCGAATAATATTGGCCAAGCTCCCTGGATTAATTAAAACACGCTTAACTTGAATTTTATTCATAAGGATAGAAATTAACAAAGCATCATTGTGGGGTTGAGAGATCCCTTCTGCTTCCTCATCGTTGAATGATACGGTGCCTTATGGCACATAATCTCGGGTCTGTTTTTCCCTAGTAATTAATAATTTAGTGCGTTTGAACACGGGCCCTTGTGGAATATCGACCCCAATGACGATCATATGAATCACGTGATGTGGCTCTTCCTGCTCATTTTTCCTATTGGCGTCCCTATCTCTAAAATGGTTCTTAGTTCGATCACTCAAGAACTCTCGAAGGTGGCCCTCGTTGAATAGACGGGATACCTCCTCCCTCAGTTGTCTGCAGTCTTCGGTTCTGTGGCCATGTGTACTTTGGTACTTGCATATTTGATTGGGGTTTCTTTGGGAAGGATCAATTTGTAGGGGTCTGGGCCATCTAGTATCTTTGGTTCTCCCAATGGCTGACACAATACCTGATGTGTCGATACTAAAGTTGTACTTCGATAATCGTGGTGCCTCTATGGGATCAACATGCTTATCGAAAACACTTTTTCTCATGAGTCCTCGAGAATTCTGTCCTCGATCGCTCCTTCGACCATTTCAGATGGAACTGCGTCCTGGGCCACTGTTTCTTTGATCTGCATTGTATGGTTGATATCGGTCTCTGTTTGACCAAGGTTCTCTGTCGATATCCCTCTGATTTTTGCTGACAGGCCTGTTCGGATAAACGGGTCCCCAATTGATCATCCTTGACCCTGATCTTTGACTGGTACCGATTATGTACGTCGACCTAGGTTATCGCCAGATATTCAGTTAAATTTTGCTTCACTTGACATGATGCCCCCGAACTTCGTTCGTTCAAACCTTGCGTGAAGTCTTGAACAACCCAATCATCTGTGACCGGTGGTAGTTCCATACGTTCCATCTGGAACCGAGATACGAACTCCCTCAACATTTCGTTGTCTTTTTGTTTCACCTTGAAGAGGTCCGACTTCCTAGTCGCAACCTTTATTTCCCCAACATGTGCCTTTACAAAAGAGTCTGAAAGCATGGAGAAGGAATCGATGGAATTAGGTGGTAGATTGTGATACCAAATCATTTCTCCCTTCGATAGAGTTTCTCCAAATTTCTTCAGTAGAACAAATTCGATCTCATCATCTTTTAAATCATTTCTTTTTATGGCACATGTATAGGAGGTGACATGCTTATTAGGATCGGTGGTCCCATTGTACTTAGAGATTTCCGGCATGCGGAATTTCTTCGGAATGGGCTTCAGAGTTGCACTTGGGGGGAACATCTTCTGCACAAACTTCTTTGAGTCCATACCTTTTAAAATCAGTGGGGCCCCCGATATTTGGTTGACGCGGGAATTATATGTCTCTACTTTCTTATCATTTGCCTCGATTTTTATTTCTCTCGATTCAATTCATTTAGTGATCTCCTCGAGCATATTCATAATGGCGGGGTCAGTCCCTGATTTGTTGGCATTCGATCTTTCCGGCACTGGCTCGGCCCTGTGGACGACTTATGGTTCGACCCGCTCGGCGTTCGATGCTGGTTTTGTAGTTGTGCTATAGTGGCTTGTTGATCCTATAGCATTTCGAATATCAATTGGAGGCTGACTCCACCATCTCCTCCGCCCAGCGTACCTCGACCACCAGATCGACATTTCCTGCATACGCTTCCTTCGGGATCAGCGCCCAATGGCGTCAACGGGATTGGCAATCAATGCTCCCTCGAGATAATCCTGAGGTACCTTAATCCCTGGGGCGGATATGTTTTCGTTTTCCCCGTAAAATCCAAGGCCATTGTCACCATGTGTGGGTGCTGTTTGTGAGTTTGACATGTTTTATCCTGAAAACAAAAACACTTACAAGAACAAGCGTAAAGTAGTGTGTGTTATCGGAATCAGTATTAAGAAATCACTATTATCCTTAGCCCTACGGTGGGCGCCAAACTGTTTACCCTAAAATTTGGGTAACAATTAAACTTATATTATTGGTTTAAGGATACGTGATTTCACCTAACACCAACTGATAAATAATAAAATTAGTAATAACAATTGAAAGTAAAGGAAAGCAAACCAGTATTTGTGCAGAACTCAGTCCTCGAGTTAGAGTACCCTCGAACTGATTAGAGTAAGAATCATTTAGAAATATAACAGGCTGATGAACAATAATGTAAGCGAGAGAGAATTATATTGATTTTGTATCAGTGAACGATGTCCCTTACAAATGATTCGAACTCCCCTTTATATAGTATAGGAATTCTACTTATGGTCTCTATTTAGATAAGGAAATCACATGATTAGCTAATTACCGTTTCTGATTTGATCCGTCCTGAGATTTACGCCGTGATCCTCGACCAGTCACGGATATCTCGCTTTTCTGTTACTATGTCGTCTTCGATCTTACTTGGTGCCTATCTCACTTGACTTTGATTGTTAACCTCGATTTTGATAGATACTTCTATCCTACACTTGGTACCTTATCCTTGTGATTTAATCGAAATCGGCCTTCGACGCAACATCCTGATCTCGACCAAACAGTAAAATTGGATGGGCCCAATTTCAACCGTATACTCTGCTCTAGAGTACCAAAGCGTCAAGTTATGCCCTAGAGAGAAGAGGGTTAAAAGTCATCTAAGGCCAAGTTACAACAATCTAAGAGTGCAACAGAAATTTTATTCTTTCTCAAAATAATATAGGATCCACCTACCTTACGATTAAACAAGTTACCAATTGGGAAAATTTGAGAATACGATAGCCTTCATCGTCTTTGCTATTTGAAGTGAGGGAGGAGTAGCTTTGAGTCTTTCATGACCATGGTAAGTAAACCATTTTCTTTGTTCGCTTCACATGTTTTAATTTTCACACTGAGAAAAACAAAAGAAAGTTGAAAATAATCATCGTGGGAGCATGTCTATAATACATATTTTATATATGTTAAAAGACAGAGTATATGTGAATGCAATCATACTTCTCATTAAAATACATATCAGCCTGATAATTCTTGAGCATTTATGCATTGAACTAACAGAAGAACAAACCAAACTATCAAGAAGTAATCAACCAAGTAAATTAGTAACAATTGCAAGATCAATTTACCACTTGTACTCTCAGACGTATGAATACAAACTTAAAGTATATCCAATAAGAATATATAATAAGAAGCTATCAAGTGAAGAAGGATAAGAAAATAGTAACATTGATCTCTTATATATTAAAAGGAATGAATTTATGTTGTATTTTTTGAGAATTAATGTGATGACCCAAAGGATCATCTTGTCATGTAAGACCCTATTCCTGGCTCGTTAGCCTTAAAACCCTTATTTTTATTCACCTCAATTTACGTGCACAGTCCGGTCAAAAATTCGGAAAGTCTTTATGTGGAAATTTGTAAAAATAATTTTGAGATTTAAAAATAATTTTTAGTTGACTTTGGTCAACAATTCGAGTAAACGGGTCCGGATTCGTGTACCGACAGTCCCGGACCCATGTATCGACGGTCCCGGAAGGTCCGTAGTAAAATATAGAACTTGGGCATATGCCCGGAATCTAATTCCGAGGTCCTTAGCACTAGAAATGAATTTTTAAAGAAAATTATTATACTGAAATTCAAAGGAGTTAAAGAAATTGATTTATGTTTGATCTCGTTGGTATCGGGCCCGTATTTTGGTTCCGGAGCCCGGTACATGTTTGTTATATATAAGTCATGTCTTTGATGTTTGGTGGAAATCAGAGTTGATTTGACGTGATTCGGATCTTCGGTTGAGAAAATAGAAACTTTAAATGTTCTTGAGAAATGGATGAGTTTTGATGCTAAATCCGTAGTTTTAGGTGTTATTTTGGTGATTTAATCGCACGAGCAAGTCCGTTTAATATTTTTAGACTTTCGTGCATGTTTGGTTTAGAGTCCCGAGGGTTCGGGGTGAGTTTCAGATACGCTACGGAGTGATTTGAGACTTAAAATCTTTGCTGGTGTAACTGAGTCTGTAGTAGGCCTCCGATTGCGAGATCAGGCTTCACAATTGCGAACCAAGCATGGGATGGCAATTGCGAGGCTTTCGTTGAAATTTCGAAGAAAGCCTGGGCTAGCAGTTCTCGCAATTGCGAGATAATCTTCGCAATTGCGAGATTAACTTCGCAATTGTGAAGGGGGTCTAGGGAAGGGCATGTTCACAAATGCGAACATTTACTCGCATTTTCGAGGGGTCAGTGATCGCAATTGCGACACTTTCCTCGCATTTGCAAAGGCATCAGAAATGTGAAGGGTTCGCATTTGTGATACCTTTATCGCATTTGCGAGCTTCGCAAATGCGAAGCTCAGGTCACAAATGCGACATCTTCAGCTGATAACTTTGAACTTAGACGAGATTTTTCATTCGTTCTTCACTTTTTCAAACCCTAAACCTCAAGAGGTGAATTTCCAAAGACCAAATCTTCCCAAAGTATAGGTAAGTGATTCCTAACTACTTTCTTTCAATCTTTTACATCTTTTAACACGATTTCAACCTAGAAGCTAGGATTTTCATGGTAGAATTAGGGATTTTTGGGCAGAGCATAGGAATTTCGAAATTTGGGGATTTAGCCGCGAATTGAGGTTATATTCCAAAACCAATTGTATATCCGAGCTTAGGGGAGAATGGGTAAACAGATTCTGGTCCGAACTTCAAGTTTGGACCAAGCAGGCCCGGGGTCGATTATTGTTTTTTGTTGGGAAAACTTAGGGAAACTATAATTATGCATTAAAGTTGATTCCTTTAGCGATAAGTGATGATATTAAACTAATTATGATTAGATACGAGTGGGTTGGAGGTAAATTCTATAGGGAAAGTTGTACTTGAGCAGTGGGTGGCCTATGAAATCGAGGCAAGTGTTGTGTCTAACCTTAGCTTGAGGGAATATGTATTGTATGATTATTTTCTACGTGTTTTGTTGTTGAATACGATGTATCGATGGGGTGATGAGTACCTATACGTTGTGGTCGAGTCATAATATGCAAGTCCATTCTTGCTATTCTTGTTGTAACCCTATTACTTATGCTTATTGTTTCTATTTAAATGTTGGGAGAATTGTATCCGGTTCCACCGAGATGGATAATATTGTGAATATTGATTTGAGATTGAGATGTTAAATTATGAAGTTAATTATTGATGAAATATTGATTTCTTTGTGAAACTTCACTTTATCAGTTGTTATTGATTCTATGAATGGTGAGGAAGAGTGTAAAGCACGAAGGGTGATGCCGTGAATAATTTATTTATATTATGAGGAAGAGAGTAAAGCACGAAGGGTGATGCCGTGTATTCTTATTGATTATCTGGTGAGAATGAGAAATAAAGCGCGAAGGGTGATGCCGTGCATTCTTATTTATTATTTGGTGAGTTTGAGAGTAAAAGCACGAAGGGTGATGCTGTGCAGATTTCCTTTCTATTTTAGTTGCTTAATTTGTTTGTTAATCACTATTTACTTATGTCTTCTCATTTTTCTCACTCCTTATGTTGAAATCCCCTGCCGCATGTCCCCTTCCCATTCTTTGCTATTTTATTTCTTTATTTGTTGTTATTTCAAGTGGCATGATTATGCTGTCCAGGTTTTATGTGGTGTCCTGTCCTAGCCTCATCACTACTTCGCCGAGGTTAGGCTCGATACTTACCAGTATATGGGGTCGGTTGTACTGATACTGCACTCTGCACTTTTTGTGCAGATCCATGTTTAGGTCCGAGCTGATTTTGAGTAGTAGATGACTTCACCGCAGGAGACACGAGGTAGATTTACCGACGTTCGCATATTCCTGGAGTCTCTTCCTTATTATTCAATTGTTGTTTTATTTAATTCATAAACAATGATACATTTTCTTTCAGCCAAATACTTATAGTAAACTCTTAGTATTCATTGAGTTGTGACTCCAGATTCATGGGTAGTTAGACATATCAGTATCTACGCAGTATTATTCTACGACTTTTACTCTTTACTTTAGTATTGTGTGTTGAATAGTAGTGGATTCTCGTATAGTTTTTAAATGTTCTATGTTAAAAATCTCATATGTTGGCTTGCCTAGCAAGTGCAGTGTTAGACGCCATCACGGTCTCGACGGTGGAAAATCGGGTCGTGACAAGTTGGTATCAGAGCACTAGTTTGCCTAGGTCTCACAATTCACGGAAAAACTTAATAGAGTGTGGGGGATCGGTATGGAGACGTCTGTACTTATCTCCTAGAGGCGATAAAGTTAGGAACAAGTTCACCTTATTTCAACTCTGTCGTGCGATTCTTGTTATCCCAATACTGATTGAACTCTTCTATTCTTATTCTCTCGCAGATGGTGAGGACACGTACCTCTTCTTCCGCTGACCAACAACCGGATCTTCCAGCAGCAGCTCCTACGAGGGTCAGAGGCCGAGGTAGGGGCAGGACTTAACCCAGTGCTCATGCAGCAACTCCAGCTGCGGGGCCTCAGACAGAGCTCGGTGGGGAGGCTCCAGCCCAGATCATTCCGGCGGGACCAACTCAGGTCCCAGAGGGGTTTATTGCTACCCTGGTGCTTCAGGATGCCTTGGTCTGACTAGTGGGCCTTATGGAGAGTGTAGCCCAGACCGATGCACTCCCCGGGGCAGCAACCGTATCCCAGGCTGGAGGAGGAGTCCAGAATCCTGCTACCTACACTCCGGAGCAGATTGCTCCTCAGCTTCAGACCCCAGCAGCCCATCCAGTTAGGGTAGTTCAGCCAGTTGCTGCAGCACCGCTCGTTGATGGGGCAGCTATGTCCTCCGATGCTTTATGGAGATTGTATAGGTTTATCAAGCTTTTCCCTATTCATTTCAGTGGTGCCACTTCAGAGGACCCCCGGGAATACCTTGATAGCTGTCATGAGGTTCTTCGGAACATGGATATTTTTGAAACCAATGGGGTCAACTTTGCCGCTTTCCAAATGACTAGTTTCTCCAAGAAATGGTGGAGGGATTATCTATTGACTAGACCAGATGGGTCGCCTGCTCTTACTTGGAATCAGTTTTCACATCTTTTCTTGGAGAAGTTTATGCCTATCACTACTAGAGAGGAATGTCGTCGTCAGTTCGAGTGTCTTCAGCAAGGCAGCATGACTGTTACCCAGTATGATACTCGCTTTGTGGATTTGGCCCGTCATGCTACT
This sequence comes from Nicotiana knightiana, assembly GCA_005239525.1. Lineage (NCBI taxonomy): Eukaryota > Viridiplantae > Streptophyta > Magnoliopsida > Solanales > Solanaceae > Nicotiana > Nicotiana knightiana. Next base: position 132,162 of record ML417436.1, on the reverse strand, counting down.
CTTTCTCTACCCATATAGAGAGAGAGGGTTAGGATATTTATCGAGGGTCTTGCTCAGCCTATCAGGTTATAGATGGCTAAGGAGACGGGGTGCGAGATTCCTTTCAGGATGTGGTCAATGAGGTTAGGAAAGTTGAGATGGTTCTTGGATTGGGAGGTCAGGGGTCAGACAAGAGACCTCGCCATTTCGGTGGTTTTAGTGGTGCCTCATCTGGAGGCAGGGGTACTTTTGGTAGAGGCCATTCTTCCAGACATTCCATTCAGCACTTCAGGCATCCCATGGTGTCCCAAGTGGTCGTGGATCTTACATGACTTATTCTGATCAGCCAACTCCTATCAGTGCACCTCCTCTTCAGAGTTTTCAGGGTGGTTATTCAGGTCGACAGGGTCAGTTTGCCGGCCAACAGTCTCAGCAGCTGAAGTCATGTTATACTTGTGGTGACCCGAGGCACATTGCTAGATATTGTCCTTGTGCATCGAGAAATTCTCAGTACCAGGGTTCTCGTGCCATGGTTCCGGCACCACCTGCCCAGCCAGCCAGGGGTAGGGGTCAGGTTGCCAGAGGTAGGGGCCAGATTGTTAGAGGTGGAGGTCAGCTTGCTAGAGGTGGAGGTCTGCCTGTGAGAGGTCGTCCCAGAGACTTAGTTCAGGGTGGTGGGGCCTAGCCTTGATGTTATGCATTTCCAGCCAGACCCGAGGCAGAGTCCTCCGATGCTGTTATCACAAGTACTGTTTCAGTTTGCAATAGAGATGCTTCAGTTCTGTTTGATCCGGGGTCTACTTACTCTTATGTGTCGTCTTATTTTGCTTCGTATTTAGTTGTGCCCCGTGATTCCTTGAGCATCCCTATAAATGTGTCCACACCCGTGGGGGGTGTTTTTGTCATGGATCGTGTGTATCGCTCGTGTGTGGTCGTTATTGAGGGTCTTGAGACCAGTGTAGAACTTTTTCTTCTTGATATGGTTGATTTTGGTATCATATTGGGCATGGATTGGCTGTCATCTTTTTACGCTATCTTGGACTATCACGCCAAGACAGTGACATTAGCCTTGCCGGGGTTGCCTCGATTAGAGTGGAGAGGGACTCCTGGTCATTCCTCCAGCAGGGTTATTTCTTATGCGAAGGCTCGTCGCATGGTCAAGAAGGGGTGTTTGGCCTATTTGGATCGTGTCCGTGATTCTAGTGTTGAGGTTTCTTCTATAGATTCGGTGACTGTTGTTCGTGAGTTTCCCGAGGTGTTTCCAACAAACTTGCCGGGGATGCCACCAGGCAGGGATATTGATTTTTTTATTGATGTGGCTCCGGGCACTCAGCCCATTTTTATTCCTCCATACCAGATGGCCCCACCAGAGTTGAAATAATTGAAGGAACAACTGCAAGATTTTCTTGATAAGGTCTTCATCTGACCTAGTGTCTTGCCCTGGGGCGCACCGGTATTGTTCGTGAAGAAGAAGGATGGATCGATGAGCTTGTGTATAGACTACCGATAGTTGACAAAGTCACTATCAAGAATAAGTATCCGTTGCCGAGGATTGATGATTTGTTTGATTAGCTTCAGGGTGCCCAGGTGTTTTCAAAGATTTATTTGAGATCTAGCTACCACCAGTTGAAGATTAGGGCATCTGATGTCCCTAAGATAGCTTTTCGGACGAGGTATAGGCACTATTAGTTTCTGGTGATGTCGTTTGGCTTGACCAACGCCTCCGCGACATTTATGGACTTGATGAACCGGGTGTTCAAGCCTTATCTGGATTCCTTCATAATTGTGTTTATTGATGACATTCTAATATACTCCCGCAGTCGGGAGGAGCATGAGCAGCACCTCGGGATAGTGCTTCAGACTTTGAGGAACAATCAATTGTATGCTAAATTTACAAAGTGCGAGTTTTGGTTGGATTCGGTTGCTTTCTTAAGTCACGTCGTATCATCATAGGGTATTCAGGTAGATCCTAAGAAGATAAAGGCAGTCAAGAACTGGCCTAGACCCACTTCAGCCACAGAGATCAGGAGCTTCTTGGGTTTGGCGGGTTACTACCGTCGGTTTGTGGAGGGCTTTTCATCTATAACAACCCCGATGAATAAGTTGATTCAGAAGGGTGCCCCATTCAAATGGTCGGACGAGTGTGAGGTGAGCTTTCAGAAGCTCAAGACAGCCTTGACTTCAGCACAAGTGTTGGTGTTTCCATCAGGTTTAGGATCTTTCACGGTATATCGTGATGCCTCCCACGTGGGGCTAGGAGCGGTATTGATGCAGGAAGGCAGGGTGATTGCATATGCGTCTAGGCAGTTAAAGGTTCATGAGAAGAATTACCTTGTCCATGACTTAGAGTTAGCATCCATTGTTCACGCGTTGAAGATTTGGAGGCACTATCTTTATGGTGTCCCGTGTGAGGTTTTCACGGATCATCGTAGCTTTCAGTATTTGTTCAAATAGAATGATCTCAATTTGAGGCAGATGAGATGGTTATAGCTATTGAAAGACTATGATGTCCCTATATTATACCATCCAGGAAAGGCCAATGTGGTGGCCGATGCATTGAGTAGGAAGTCAGTGAGTATGGGAAGCCTGACATTTATTCCAGTCGGTGAGAGACCGCTAGCTTCAGATATTCAGAATTTGGCCAACTATTTTGTGAGGTTGGATATTTCAGAGCCCATCTGTGTTCTAGCTTGTACAGTCATTCGGTCTTTCTTATTCGAGCATATCAAAGATCGGCAGCATAATGACCCGCACTTGATGGTCCTTAGGGACACAGTTCGGCACGGTGGTGCAAGCAGGTTACAGTTGGAGATGATGGTGTTTTGAGAATGCAGGTTCGAATGTGTTTGCCTAATGTTGATGGGCTTCGTGAGTTGATCCTTGAGAAGGCTCACAATTCTAAGTATTCTATTCACCCGGGTGCAGCCAAGATGTACCAGGAGCTACGACACATTATTGGTGGCGAAGGATGAAGAACAATATTGTTACTTACGTGGCTCGGTGCTTGAATTGTCAACAGGTGAAAGTATGAGCATCAGAGACCCGGTGGTTTGCTTCAGCAGATAGAGATTCCTGAGTGGAAGTAGGAGCGTATCACTATGGACTTCGTTGTTGGATCCCACAGACTCAGAGGAAGTTCGACGCCGTGTGGGTTATTGTAGATAGGCTGACTAAGTCAGTGCACTTCATTCCGGTGGCAAGTACTTATACCTCGGAGCGGTTGGCATAGATATATATATTCGGGAGATCGTTCGCCTTCACGGTGTGCCTGTGTCTATCATTTCTGATCGAGGTACGCAGTTTACCTCACACTTTTTGGAGGGCAGTTCAGCGTGAGTTGGGTACACCGGTTGAGTTGAGCACAACATTCCATCCTCAGATGGACGGGCAGTCCGAGTGTACTATTAAGATATTAGAGGATATTCTCCGCACCTGTGTTATTGACTTTGGAGGTTCTTGGGATCAGTTCTTGCCATTACCGGAGTTTGCCTACAATAACAGCTACCAGTCGAGCATTCAAATGGCTCCCTATGAGGCATTATATGGTAGACAGTGTAGATCGCCAGTTGGATGGTTTGATCCGGGAGAGGCTCGGTTGTTGGGTGCACACTTAGTTCAGGAGGCCTTGGACAAGGTCAATATTATACAAGATCGACTTCGTACAGCTCAGTCCAGGAAAAAGAGTTATGCCAACCGTAAAGTTTGTGATGTAACATTCATGGTCGGAGAGAGGGTATTACTTCGGGTGTCGCCCATAAAGGGTGTCATGAGATTTAGGAAGAAGGGAAAGTTGAGACCTAGGTATATCAGGCCATTTGAAATCCTCGAGAGAGTGGGGGAGGTGGCTTATAGACTTGCATTGACTCCAGGGTTATCCTCAGTTCATTCGGTATTCCATGTGTCTATGCTCCAAAAGTATCATGGTGACCCGTCCCACGTGTTAGATTTCAGCTCTGTCCAATTGGACAAGGATTTGACTTATGATGAGGAGCCGGTAGCCATTATAGGCCGGAATGTTCGTCAGTTGAGGTCGAAGAGTTACCCTTCAATTCGAGTGCAGTGGAGAGGTCAGCCTGTCGAGGCAGCTACTTGGAAGTCCGAGTCGGACATGTGGAGTAGATATCCCCACTTGTTCGCCAGTTCAGGTACTTTTCTATGCCCGTTCGAGGATGAATGTTTGTTTAAGAGGTGGAGATTGTGATGATCCAAACGGTCATCTTGTGATTTAATACTCTATTCCGTGCTCGTTAGCCTTAAAAACCTTATTTGTATTCACCTCGATTTGCGTGCGCAGTCAGGGCGAAAATCCAGAAAGCCTTTATGTGGAAATTTGTAAAATAATAATTTTTGAGATTTAAAAATAATTTTTAGTTGACTTTGGTCAACGTTTCGTGTAAACGGACCCAAACCCGTGTACCGACGGTCCCGAAAGGTCCATAGTAAAATATGGGACTTGGGCATATGCCCGGAATCGAATTCCGAGTTCCCTAGCTCTAGAAATAAATTTTTAAAGAAAATTATTATACTGAAATTCAAAGGAGTTAAAGAAGTTGATGTATGTTTGATCTCGTTGGTATCGGGCCTGTATTTTTGTTCCAGAGCCCGGTATAGGTTTGTTATAATATATAAGTCACGTGTGAGAAATTTGGTGGAAATCGGAGTTGATTTGACGTGATCGGACCTTCGGTTGAGAAAATAGAAACTTTAAGTGTTCTTGATAAATGCATGAGTTTTGGTGCTAAATCCGTAGTTTTAGGTGTTATTTTGGTGATTTCGCACGAGCAAGTCCGTATGATGTTTTTAGACTTGCATACATATTTGGTTTAGAGCCCCGAGGGCTCGGGTGAGTTTCGAATAGGCTACAGAGTGATTTGGGACTTAAAATCTTTGCTGGTGTAACTGAGTCTATAGTAGGCCTCAGATTGCGAGAGCAGGCTTCGCAATTGTGACCCAACCATGGGATGGAAATTGCGAGGCTTTCGTCGCAATTGCGAAGAGAGCCTGGGCCAGCAGTTCTCGCAATTGCGAGATTAACTTTGCAATTGCGAAGGGGGTCTGGGGAAGGGCATGTTCGCAAATGCGAACATTTACTTGCATTTTCGAGGGGTTAGTGATCGCAACTGCGACACTTTTCTCGCATTTGCGAAGGCAACAGAAATGCGAAGGGTTCGCATTTGTGATACCTTTCTCACGTTTGTGAGCTTCGCAAATGCGAAGCTCATGTCGCAAATGCGACATCTGCAGCTGATAACTTTGGACTTAGACGGGATTTTTCATTCATTCTTCACTTTTTCGAACCCTAAACCTCAGTAGGCGATTTTCCAAAGACCAAATCTTCCCTAAATCATAGGTAAGTGATTCCTAACTACTTTCTTTCAATCTTTTACATGTTTTAACAAGATTTCAACCTAGAATCTAGGGTTTTCATGATAGAATTAGAGATTTTTGGGTAGAACTTAGGAATTTCGAAATTTGGAGATTTAGACCTCGAATTGAGGTTGGCTTCCAAAGCCAATTGTATATCCAGGCTCGGGGGAGAATGGGTAAACGGATTTTGGTCCGAACCTCGAGTTTGGACCAAGCGGGCCCGGGATCGATTTTTGTCTTTTGTTGGAAAACTTAGGAAAACTATAATTATGCATTAAAGTTGATTCCTTTAGCGATTATTGATGATATTAAAGTAATTATGATTAGATACGAGTACGTTGGAGGTGAATTCTAAAGGGAAAGCTGTACTTGAGCAGTGAGTGGCCTGCGAAATCGAGGTAAGTATTGTGTCTAACTTTAGCTTGAGGGAATAGGTATTGTATGATTATTTGCTACATGTTTTGTTATTGAATACGATGTATAAGTGAGGTGAAGAGTACCTATACGTTGTGGTCGAGTCATAACATGCGAATGAACTTCCTTTCTTGCTATTCTTGTTGTCTTAAAGCCTATTACTTATGGTTATTGTTGCTATTGAAATGTTGGGAGAATTGTATCCGGTTCCACCGAGATGGATAACATTGTGAATATTGATTCGAGGTTGAGATGTTAAGTTGTGAAGGTGGTTGTTGATGAAATATTGATTTCTTTGTGAAACTTCTCATTATCAGTTGTTATTGATTCTGTGAATGGTGAGGAAGAGTGTAAAGCACGAAGGGTGATGCCGTGCATAATTTATTTATATTGTGAGGAAGTGTGTAAAACACAAAGGGTGATGCCGTGCATTCTTATTGATTATCTGATAAGGATGAGAGTAAAAACACGAAGGGTGATGCTGTGCATTCTTATTTATTATTTGGTGAGGTTGAGAGTAAAAGAACGAAGGGTGATGCCGTCTAGATTTCCTTTATGTTTTAGTTTCTTAATATGTTTGTTGATCACTGTTTATTTCTGTCTTCTCGTTTTACTCACTCCTTATGTTGAAATCCCCCGCCGCATGTCCCCTTCTCATTATTTGCTGTTTTATTTCTTTATTTGCTGTTATTTCAGGTGGCATGATTATACTGTCTCGATTTTATGTGGTGTCTTATCCAAGCCTCGTCACTACTTCGTCGAGGTTAGGCTCGACACTTACCAGTACATGGGGCCGGTTGTACTGATACTGCACTCTGCTCTTTTTGTGCAGATCCAGGTTTAGGTCCGAGCTGATTTTGAGTAGTAGCTGACTTCACCACTGGAGATACGAGGTAGATCTGCCGACGTCCGCAGATTCCTGCAGTCTCTTCTTATTATTCAATTGCTATTTTATTTAATTTATAAACAGTTATACATTTTCTTTCAGCCAAATACTTGTAGTAAACTCTTAGCAGTCCGTGAGTTGTGACTCCAGATTCATGGGTAGTTAGACATATCAGTATTTACGCAGTATTATTCTACGACTTTTACTCTTTACTTTAGTATTGTGTGTTGAATGGTAGTGAATTCTCGTATAGTTTTTAAATGTTCTATGTTAAAAATCTCAAATGTTGGCTTGCCTAGTAAGTGCAACGTTAGGCGCCATCACGATCCCGACGACGGAAATTTGGGTCGTGACGGTTAAGCTCCTGTGTGATTTTTATTTTCTTGTTAACTGGTCACATTTGAAAACTATTTAATTAGTGAAATCCTCCCATAAATCAGAGATCAATAGTTTCATGTACAATACTAAAAATTTAAAATCAAACAAAGAAATGTGAAAAAGGTAAAAGAAAAAAAAGGCAGTATACACGAGGTCGTAAGAGTCCATCTCTGCAAAAAAGAATGTACTGGAAATTGTTGAGCCTCACCATATATAGCATCTTTGATCTTCAACAAGAACCAATCGAGAAGCGAGAAGCATACAACAACTTTTTGCTGAGTAAGTCTCTATTATTCTCCTGAAAAATCAAATACAAGAATTAACATAAATGTAAGTGAGAGAGAAAGAGATAGAAATCTATATATTTATATAAATTAGGGAAAGAAAGAGTGATGTGGCATGTCTCTTTATCCATTAATCATATTTATCTTTTTTCTCAAATTTTTGATATTTCTCCTATTTTCCCCCTATTCATGTGCTATATTAAAACACTAAAAATCACTTTTAAAAGGTCCTTATCTAAACAAAGCACCGGTTACCTTACGTTACTATATTTTTTTCCTGGACATTGCTGAATTAATTAAGGAGACATTCAAACAAAACATATGAAAAGACGGGACCCTTAGTTTGAAAAAGCCATTAATCCACCCTACTATCTTTCCATTTCTCTTGCATTTCTTAAAATTCAAACATTTCGTTTTGCCCTTGCATTGTAGAATGCAAAGAGAAGATGGACGAAGATAACAACCAATCGTAAAACAAACTTTGCAATGCAAGAAAACTAAGTAAGATATCTCTTTGTATATTTTTTCACATTTTTTTATTACCTTATTTTAATAAACTCAAAACTCAATCTTTGGAACTTCTAGGCCATTTTAAATTCCAAACTAAATTTATGAATTGTTTAAATTATTGTGTTACTCTTTATGCTGCCTATTTTATTCCATTGTTAGGGGGTGTAATGGCCAGCTTCTAAATAAATTCGGAAGCACTACTGTAATTGAGAAGGTTTCCAAGTTAGAAAATGAGGCAACAAGTTTAACCCGACGTGTATTTGATAGTATTTGTTTTAATTCAAGGTTATGAGTTTTCTTCTATCTGTTTGAACTAAATATGGTTTACGTTTTTCTTCTTTCTTTAGGTGGCTTTTTAAATCCGCACTTAAATCTCAGGGCTAACCCTGGACATACGATGATACCAAGCTGGAATATGATAGGGCCAGAGGAAATTTTCAGGAGAGCAGTGAAATGCATAGATTGGAAGGAACACCAACGGCGAAAGCACTATGCTAGCCGATACTGTGATGACCCCGCCGGTCGTTTTGAGAGTTACAGCCTGGATCACCTATATACTGCTTCCCCTGTGTCATTTTCTGCTTATGTGTCTTGTCGGGAGGTGTTGGTTGTGGTTTCAGAGTGTTTTGGGACATTTAGTCCTAAACAGAGCTTAAGTCTTAGGATTTTGTCCGTAGTCGCAACTGTGTGAAGACGACTTCGGGATGGAGTTTCGTCGGTTCTCTTAGCTCTGTTGAGTGATTTGAACTTAGGTGCGTGTCCGGATTGTGTTTTGAAGGTCTGTAGCTCATTTAGGCTTGAAATGGTGAAAGTTGAATTTTTGGAGATTTTGTCCGGTAGTAGACTTTTTGATATCGGGGTCGGATTAGGGCTATGCATAATTTAAAAATACCGAATTACCATACCGAAACCGAAAATTTTGTTATTTAGTATTCGATATTTTGGTATTTGGTTTATATTAAAAATAATTTGGTATTAGGTATGAATTTGGTATTTGAAAACAAAATACCGAAATACCGATACCGTACCGAAATATATATTATATTACACAATACACATATTATTATGATAACATAAATATAAAAAATCTAAAGTTTTACTTTTTTTTATTTTTATAAGTTCATCAATTACTCTAATCAAGTAACAGGACATTTCTAATGACCAAGTTTATTCCTTTATGTACAATTTTCTCTCTTTGGGTTTATATTTGCTAGTTTTGGACAAAAAAATTGTCAACAAACGTTTTTATTTTTGTACTTTTGAGTGCTTTAATTAAGAATATTACAGTCTATGACTCTACGCACTAGTTAGTATTCAAACTGAATAAACCGAAGTTACCGAACCGAATAAACCGAAAGCGAAAGGAGAAAAACCGAACCACGCTGAATTTAATTAGGTACGGTATTGGTACAACATTTGAAGAAATATTATAGGACTTATGCAATTGCTGAAGTTTTTCTGGTTTCTGGTGTTTCGCACCTACGGTGTGGAGATCCCGCACGAGCGGCAGATCAAGCGCAGAAGCAAAGTTGGGAGACTTAATCAGGGCTCGCAGGTGCGACGGAAGTACTGCATCTGCGATGCCCGCAGATGCGCCTAAGGGACCGTAGGCACGGAGGAGGACCATAGAAGCGGACAGTGTTCCGCAGGCGCGCACATGCAGGTGCGACCCTAGGATCATAGAAGCGGACCCTGAGTTTTTAAGTGGAATCTGCACCTGCGAGGGGAATTCCGCAGGTGCGGTGGTACAGGTGCGATGGCACGTCCGCGGATGCGAAAGAACTAGGAAGAAAAGGGAAATTCGAGGGTTTGATTTCCATTTCGTTTTTGGGACTTTGAGAGCTCGGTGTGAGGCGATATTTTGAGGTTTCTTCGAGAAGATTGTTGGGCAAGTGGTTCTAACTCGGATTAGACTATACTTCATGAATCTATTGCTATTTTCACCTTCTAATTAGAGATTTAAGTTGGAAATTTGGGAAAATATTAGAAACTTCATAGGCTACAATTTCGAGTTTTGGAAGGCGATTTGAGCTCGGATTCGAGTAATTCTTGTATGGTTAGACTCGTAAGTGAATGGTTGTTTGTATTTTGTGACTTTTACCCGATTCGAGACGTGGGCCTAGGAGGTTTTTTGGGACGATTTCCTAATTCCTCCCTTTAGCTTAGATTTCATTGACTAGATTAATTTCTTATAGCTATATTTATGGTATGCAATTGGTTTTGGCTAGATTCGGGCCATTCAGAGTCGGATATTCTTGGGAAGAGCATTGCTATCGATTGATTGAGCTTGGTTCGAGGTAAGTGGCTTGCCCAATCTTGTGTGGGGGAATTCCCCTTAGGATCTGGTACTGATATTGCCATGTGAGCGCCATGTACGCGAGGTGACGAGTGCGTACACGGGCTATTTGTTGAAAAACCTAATTTTACTGAGTAATTACCTGTTTTCCCTTAATTGAATACACTAGCATGCATAGTTACCCTGTTAGCCTAGAATAACATGTCTACGTGCCTTAATTGCTTAACTGAACTCCTTGCAACATGCCTATTGAATTTCTGCTTCTTTTCCCGACTTGTACTTAGTCTAGACTATAGATTCTCTTACTGCACTTATCGTTTGTACTTGATTGCGCTGTGTATTTACTTTGGGACTACGGGACCGTTTCTCGGGAGATCCCATGCATATTTACTTTTGGGACTACGGGACAGTATCCCGGGAGATCCCCTTACAGATTTACTTTTGAGACTACGAGGCGGTACCTCGGGAGTTCTCCCTGCATATTTACTTTTGGGACTACGAGACAGTATCTCGGGAGATCCCCTGTTGCTTATTACCAGGTGTTGTTCTCCTATTTCATTGTGTTTTCCTTTGTTGAACTCTTATTATACTGCTTTTATTATTATATACCAGTGGGCCTGACCTGACCTCGTCACTACTTGACCGAGGTTAGGCTCTACAATTAATGTGTACCAAATTGTGGTGTACTCATGCTACTCTTCTGCACATGTTTTGTGTGCAGATTCGGTGCTCGTTGATGTGCCATAGAATTTCAGCACTTTTGATACTAATTACATAGACTTAAGCTCGTGTTTTAATATTTTTTTAGTTATTTCTTATGAAATTTTAGTATTTTGCAGTATACTTGACTTGAAGAACCAAGAACACGGAAAATAAGACAAAAACCCATAGAAGGGAAGAAATACGGCAGGTCTGCAACCGCAGAAGTGGTGTGCGAGCCGCAAACCAACCGCAGACTGAAGCAGGTGGTCCAGCTCTTAAAGAGAGAAATATACGGTCTATTATGCTACCGCATAATGCTTCTGTGGACTGCATAGTGACCACATTGCAATAGGAGATTATGCGAGAGCACTTTTGCAACGCAATCTGCGGTCGCATAACCAATATGTGGACCACATAATGGATCTGCGATGGGGAACTGGGAAACTGGGCATGCAATTATGCAGCGACTTTGTATTTCTCCCGACCGCATACTTGATCTGCGACCCATTCTGCGGTCGCAAATGTGTTCTGCAGGGGCATTTTGTTCTAAATTTGACCCTTACTTTTGGCCCATTATAAATAGATTTACTAGGGTTTTTGTGGGACATCTTGTCTGAAAAAGAGGCTATATTGAAGGCATTGAATACGCCATTATTTTGGAAGCTTTTGAAGAGAGAATCTTGTATATTTTTAAGCTTTATGACTTTATTTATTGCTTTGTTCTTGGATTCTAGTATGAGTAGCTAGTTTTAAATACTAAGGTTGTCGATCCTAAATGGATGTAATGTTAACGGGTGTTTACCATTGAATATATTTTTATAATAGTTGGTTGATGTTTATTCATTTCTTATGCTTTATTTATTGTTGGTGGTTGCAAACATTAACTAATTCATTTTACTCTATCTTTACTTGAAAAAGTGGGTTAGGGTTTGGTAGAATTGAATATAAAAAACTCAAGGCTTTAAACCTTGTTTAAAAGAATCGCTTAGGAATAAGTGGGTTCTATTTGACATAAATTGGTTATTGTTAATTGAAACTCTTTTATATTTGGGAAAATTATAAGGAGAAAATACTACCCAACAATTGGGAAATATTGGGTAGTCACTTAGAAACCATTTTCATATCAAAGGACATTCTATTAGAAATATATCATATTAGCACCGATAGCATTACATTCCATTGACAGGTACACAACCTTGGTTTCCTTAGTCAAATTAATAACATTCTCATAATACAATAGTTTTCTTTATTACACATAATTACAACACTCACTTTTAAGCTAACAGAATAGAATTACGATTTAAGTCAAGTTTCACACTATTCAAGTAACCTTTTCTCACCTATTCACTGTGGGATTCGACCCCAACCTCGTTGGGTTATTATATTTGACATCGACCGCCTTACACCATTTATTTAGGTGTATCAAATTTTTGTGCCGTTGATGGGGAATATGGTTTTGAACTTACTATTTAGTGTGTGCTTTACTTTACGTCTTCTTCTATTCCATCACACTTTGATTTCTTTTCTTGGTGTTACTAGGTAAACATGGCCGAGCTGGAAGAAGAGAAACCTTTTGCAGATATAGATGAGTATATTGAGGATACAAATGCCATTGTCCCTCCAAGAGTTGATGCTGCCACCTTCAAGGTGGAACACAGTCTAATCCTAATGCTCAAAGCAGAGGGGTTTTTCAGAAACTCCACCGATGATGATCCGACACAACATCTTAGAAACTTCTTGGGTGTGTGTGCGATGCAAAAGCAGAATCACATTTCAGATGATGCCCTAAGGCTGAGGGTGTTCAAGTATTCACTAGACGGAGAGGCAAGGAAATAGATCCAAAATCTCCACCTAATACCATTCACTCTTGGCCCGAACTCGTCCGAGCTTTCCTAGATAAATGGTTCCGCAAAGCAAGAAGTCCGAGCTCCAGGATAAAATTTTCTTCTTCAAGAAACTACCAGGAGAGCATTTAGATTAGGCATGCGATCGATTCAAGCTATATCTAGTGAGGTTGCCGAATCATGGTTTTCGGGACAACATCTTGTTGGAGAAGTTTTACATGGGCTTGGATCCTTTGAACCAATCCATAGCCAAAAATGCAGCTGATGGATGTTTTATGGATAAAACATTTGCAAGGGTCACACAAATTCTTGATAAGATGGCAGAACATAACCAAGCTTGGCACTCGGAAGAAACTACGGGTGGAATTGAATATGGTACTCCCTCTTTGACCAACATGATTAAGGAGAACCAAGAAATAGATAAAGTAATTGTCGGGCTTGCTACCAACATCAATGTGTTGAACAAGATGTTCACTGAAAGCCAAACAAAAAATGTGAATGTTGTGGAAGATGTGCAATCCTTGTCAAATGAGGATTACGAGGAAGCAAATTATGTCAACAACTCTCAAGGTGGTTACCAAAGACAACCCTACCAAGGTCCTGGACAACAAAACCAATGGAAGTCTAACCCGCAAGGGAAAGGCCATCAATAATGGCCAAATGATCAAGGTAGTTCAAATCAAGGTAATTGGAGTAACAACAACAACAACTATTCATTTTGGAGTTCAAAACCCTATGTTCAACCAAAGGGGCAATACTCTAACTCTTCGCATTGGAAGGAAAGTTCTTCAAGTGAGTCCAAATTGGAGAACATGCTTGAAAAAGTATTGCAAAATCACGAAAGATCCAACACCTCAATGAAGAACATGACCGAGCTTGTGGGATCCCACACCGCATCCATACAAAAATTTGAAATGCAAATGAGAGATCTATCAAGAGATCAAAATACAAAGCAAAAGGCCGCACTCCCAAGTGACACAATAGCAAACCCGAAGGTAATGGGAGTGGTCCGACATCTCATTGTATGACAATTACAACTCGAAGTGGGAAACTACTTAAAGGAGAGAATGAACAAATGGTCGAAGTGGAAGATCTTGAACAAGAGATTGAGGCACAAGTTGAGGTGCTAATTGTTATTGAAGCTGAAAGACTCCCAAAGGAAGTGAAAATTCAAAAAGTGAACCGTGAAAAGGGTAAGGAAAAGATAAAAGAGACACCAAAAGCTCTAGCACCAATTCCTATACCTCCCCCCCCCCCTTTCCCTTAAAGACTTGATAGGAGGGTTTATGATAGCAAACTCGAGAAATTCTATGACATTCCCAAGAAATTATTGGTGAATATTCTATTTTTGGAAGAATTTCAAGAGATGCCAGGTTTTGTTAAATACTTGAAGGACTTGATCACCAAGAAGAAAACCACCAAGAATGAACTGGTGAATGTGAGTCACCGAGTTAGTTCCTTCATTGCAACAACCACTGTTCAAAAGAAAAAAGACCCGAGAGCTTTTAACATTCCATGCACTATTGGGTTACGTGATTTTTCACGAGCCCTTTGTGATAATGGGTCTAGAATCAACTTAATGCCTCTTGCTATTTACAAGAATGCGGGGCTAGGTATGCCGTAGCCTACAAGTATGAGGTTGCAAATGGCCGATCGTTCAATAAAGAGACTGGTGGGGATTGTTGATGATGTTCTTGTGAAAGTGGGAAAGTTCCTCCCTGCCGACTTTGTGATCCTTGATTGTGCTATTGATAAAGTGTTGACCCATTTCACTGAAGATTTACAAAAGGCTGACCAGTTGAAACAGGTCCATCAGAGCACACATCTTGGACTGACTAGCTGACACATGAACCGTATATGCTTAGGAGATGTTTTGAATATGAAATATCAATAAAACAAGAGATTGTCTCCTAATGTGAAAAGGTTGCAAACTGATCTGATTAATTGAAGTCGAATTCAGAAAGGAAAGTAACAAAATAAAGGAAGTTGAGTTTGGTTCGAATTGGGTCACCCAGGTAGAGTTGAACAAGAATTGTAAGATAAGCTCAACAACTGACTCTATAAATACTTGATCTATTTCTGTTGGAATTAAACACGCACAAAGATGAAGTGAATCAAAGTCTGAAAGTAAAATTCCCAGAGTTATTTTTGCTAGAAGAATCATTGTGCGATGCAAAGGCTACAGTTCAACTAGAAGAACCAGTTCCATATGATTGATTATTGAGTCTAGTTGATTGTAGTAGGAGTGTTTAATATTGTATCTTTCAGCTTTCATAGAAGCAATTGTAATAGGTACGTATTGGTCAAGTTAGAGTTAACTTGAGGTGTGTATAAATTAGTTAGGGGCTAGTTACTGCAAAGGGATTAGAGTTAATCCTTAGGATTACAAAAGACTTTATTTTGTAAGTCCGTTTGGCTTATAGTTTTTAGTGAAGAGTTGAGCAAATCCTACTGAGGAGTAGGTTGTGGTTTTTTCACCTTTTGAGCCAGGTTTTTTTCACGTAAAAATCTCTGTGTTTTTACTTTACTGCTTTTTATTATTCCGCAATAGTAGTCGTTGGAACACCAAGAAGAACTAGGTTCTTCTACTAAGACAGCACTCGAAAATTGGGTACCACACAAAGTAACATATCTTCTTGTGTGGTATTGAAGTCTAAAACATCATAAATAAATCCCCATCATCTTGGGGAAACCATTCCTTGCTACCGGAAGAGCACTCATGGATTCAAAACGAAATGAGATCAAGTTCCGAGTTAATGACAAAGAGGTTACCTTTCAAGAAAGTAAGGGGATGAAATTGACACATGCATATGAAAGCATCTCAGTCATTGATGTTGTTGATGAGGTAGAGGACGCAATCGAGATAAAGATGGAAGAAGAATGCCTTGGTGAGGCATTTGCGGCTATTTTGGTAAATTTTGATGGTGAAGACATGGGAGGATACATGGAATCAGTAAATGCATTAGAAGGGCATGGGTCCTACACATATGCACCAAAGAAACTTTCTTTTGACTTAGAGAATAGAGTCACCCCTCCCGCTAAGCCTTCAATTATCGAGCCGCCATAACTTGAGCTCAAGCCACTTCCACCGCACTTAAGGTATAAATTTCTTGGCTCTAATAAAACTCTATAGGTAATCGTCTCTTCTTTGTTGAATGATGTGCAGGTAGAACACTTGTTGAATATCCTGAGGGAGCACAGACAAGCCATTGGGTGGACAATATCAGACATCTGAGGGATTCCCGTGGGAATTTGTTAGCACAAGATACAATTGGAGCAAGATATCAAACCTAGCGTGGAGCATCAATGAAGGTTGAAACCTTCCATGCAAAAATGGTTAGATGCTGGGGTAGTCTATCCCATTGCCGATAGCCCTTGGATGAGTCCAGTGCAATGTGTGCAAATAAAGGAGGCATGACTGTGATTCAAAACGACAAAAATGAGCTCATCCCTACAAGCACGGTGACCGGATGGAGAGTTTTCATGGATTACCGGAATCTCAATAGTTCTACTTGCAAGGGCCATTTCCCTATGCCTTTTATTGATCAAATTCTTGATCGGCTAGCGGGAAGGTCATCTATTGCTTCTTGGATGGTTACTCTGGCTACATCCAAATCAACTTCGCTTTAGAAGATAAAGAGAAGACAACATTCACATGCCCGTATGGGACCTTTGCCTTTAGTCGTATGCCATTTGGGGTATGCAATGCCCCGACTATCTTTCAACGGTGCATGATGTCAATCTGCTCGGACATGGTGAAGGATTTATTAGAGGTGTTTATGGATGAATTCTCTGTAGTTGGTAACTCCTTTGAGCATTGACTTGACAACCTTAGAAAAGTTCTCAAAAGATGTGAATAAACCAACCTTGTGCCAAACTGGGAAAAGTGCCACTTCATGGTGGACGAGGGCATTGTTTTTGGACACAAAATTTCCAAGAAAGGCATAGAGGTTGATCGGGCAAAGATCTAAATCATTTCCAAGATTCCTCCTCCCACTTCAGTAAAAGGTGTCCGAAGCTTTTTGGGGCATGTCGATTTTTATAGGCATTTTATCAAGGACTTCTAAAAAATTTCAAATCCCATGTGCAAGCTCCTTGAAAAAGATGCAAAATTTGAATTCGATGATAAGTGTCTCAAAGTTTTTGAGGAATTGAAATCAAGGCTCACCACGACACCTATTATTGTCACACCTGATTGGTCCCTTCCATTTGAACTCATGTGTGACGCCAGTGGTGTAGCTATTGGGGCAGTACTTGGTCAACGACATAACAAGATCCTTCATCCTGTCTACTATGCAAGCAAGACACTCAATGGCGCACAAATGAATTACACTGTGACTGAGCAAGAATTTCTTGCCATTGTCTATGATTTTGAAAAACTTCGAGCCTATTTGTTGCGGTCTAAAGTGATAGTTTACACCGATCATGCTACTCTCCGCTATCTCATGGTGAAGAAGGATGCTAAACCAAGATTGATTAGGTGGGTCCTTTTGTTGCAAGAGTTTGACTTTGAAGTCAAGGATCTGAAAGAGACAGAGAATCAAGTTGCGGATCACCTATCTAGGCTTGAAGAGGCAGGGCGGCCAAAAGAAGATCTTGAAATTAATGATGCCTTTCCAGATAAGCACATCTTGGAATTGTCTAGCACATTCGCCCCTTGGTATGCCGACATTGCTAACTTCTTGTTTAGTGACCTTATTCCCGACGAATTAGAAGCTTATCAAAATAAAAAGTTCTTGCGGGACTGTAGGAAATACTATTGGGAGGAACCCTTTCTGTTCCGTATTTGTGCCGACAACATCATTTGGTGTTGTGTTCCGGAAGATGAGGTAATGCATATTCTCAAAGCATGTCATGACTCCCCAGTTGGGGGCCATCATGGTGCAAACCGTACTGCGGCAGAAGTGCTTGAATGTGGCTACTATTGGCCATCGATTTACCAAGATGCAAATCAAATGGTCAAGGCATGTGATCAATGTTAAAGACAAGGGTTAATTTCTGAAAGACATGAGATGCCTATGAACTTTGTAATGGAGGTCGAGATCTTTGATGTGTGGCGGATAGACTTCATGGGTCCCTTCGTGAGCTCTTATGGCATGACATATATCTTGGTGGCAGTGGACTATGTCTTCAAATGGGTCTAGGTAATCGTCTTTCCCAACAATGAGGTGAAGAGTGTAACTGCTTTCTTGAAGAAGAACATATTTACGCGGTTTGGTACCCCTAGTGCCACCCTTAGTGATGGTGGTTCTCATTTTTGCAACAAGTCCTTTACCGGGCTACTTGAAAAGTATGGAGTCAAGCACATGGTGGCTACCCCTTATCATCCTCAGTCGATCGGCCATGTTGAAGTTTCTAACAGGGAGATAAAAAACATCCTAGCAAAAATTGTTAATGCAAACAAAACTGACTAGTGAAGGAAGCTAGATGCATTGTGGGCATATTACATAGAATTTAAGACTCCCATTGGCACCTCACCATACCGGTTGGTTTTTGGTAAGGAGTTTCACTTGCTAGTGGAGATTGAACATAAATCCATGTTTTCACGACCCATTTTCCCCCTCCAAAAGACGTGGTGACGGCACCTAATCGCTACGACTAGGTAAGCCTATTTATATTGAAATAGCAGAAAATAAAGAAAATAAAGGGACAACTAAGCCTCAATAATGGCTATATAAAGGTAAAATGCCGCTCGACATATACAAGTAAAACCAATTTGCCAATTTATACACAACAGTTCCCAAAACCTGGAACCATGAGTCACAAGCTCTACGTAATCTATCTAACAGTCTACTATACAAAGAGTCTAAGAGGTACATGAGGAAAATAAAGTAAAATATAAAGGGGGACTCCGAGGATCCGCGCACGCGTGCAGATATACCTTGAAGTCTCCGGTGGCTGCTGGTACTGCACTAAAACTGAGGTGGATGAGAGGTACCTAGATCTGCACACGAAAACATGCGCAGGAAGGGCGTGAGTACACCACAGTGGTACCTAGTAAGTGACAAGCCTAACCTCGGCCGAGTAGTGACGAGGTCAGGTCAGGGCCCTACCAGTATAAATATAATGAAATAAGATAGAAAGAAATATATTACAGTAAAAACAAATACGGAAATCTATAGGAGTAGAAGTCAATGAAAGCCATCAGCTCAGAACACAGTAATAACAATAGGGGGATTTCCCGGGATATCGTCCCGTAGTTCCAAATGTAAATGTGCAGTACATGGGGATCTCCCGGAATACCGCTCCATAGTACCAAAGTAAATATGCAGTACAGGGGGATCTCCCGGAATACGTTTCTGTAGCCTCAAAGTAAATATGCAGTAGAGGGGGATCTCCCGGAATATCTTTCTGTAGTCCCAAAGTAAATATTAAACTCAACTAATAAACACAATAATTACTGCAAGAAAACCTACAGTTTAGGCTAAGTTCAAACAAAAGAAAACAGGAATTCCACTAAACATGTTGCACAGATTTCAAATAGACAGTCAAAACACGTAGGCATGCTTTTCTAATCTAAGCAAGGAAATTACATATGCTAGTGTAGTTCAAACAAGGAAAAACAGGTTATGATTTAGTGAAAAAATGGATTTTTACAACAAATAGCCTGTATACGTACTCGTCACTTCACGTACACGGCGCTCATATATCAAACATTACCAAAATACTAATGGGAGTTCCCCCGCACAAGGTTATGAAAGCCACTTACCTCGAACAAAGCTCAATCAATCTGAAATCACGCTCTTGCCATGAGTATCCATCTTCGAGTGGCCCAAATCTAACCAAATCAATTACATAACGTAAATATAGCTACAAGTAACTAATCTAGCTAATGAAATCAAAGCTAAGGAAAGAAAATAGAAAAATGCCCAAAAAACATCCCCGGGCCCACGTCTCGAAATCGGGTAAAAGTCACAAATTATGAACAACCATTCACTCCCGAGTCTAACCATACCAAATTCACTCAAATCCGATACCAAAATCTAGATCAAAATCCAAAAAAATTGCATAAGAACTTTTCTCAAATTTTCCCCAATTTTCCTCCCCAAATCCGAAATCAATGATAAAATCAAGCATAGATTAGTGGGATTTAATCATAAAGGATTTAGAAGTCATTACTCAATAACTTCCTCCGAAAATCTCTCCAAATTTCGCCTCCTACCGAGCTCTCAATCAATTTGTGTGAATATGAACTCAAACCCTCATTTTTGAACTTTAAATTCTGCCTAGTGATTTCTTAATCGCGATCGCGGAAACACCCTCGCGATCGCGAAGAACAACTTTGCTGCCTCAGACATTTACTATACGCGAACGTGTAACACCTCATGTGAACGCGATGCACTAGCTGCCTACACCTACCCGATCGTAATTTACCTTACGCGACCGCAAAGAGAAACACTCAACTCCTCTGCTGCCTCAAATCTTCTTCGAGAACGCGGCTTAGTCCACTCGTTCGTGATGCCTAACTTGACGGCCCTACTCGATCACGTCCCACTCTTGGCAAACGTGAAGAACAAACTTGTCTGGTCTCCTAGATGCTTTATGCGATCATGGGCCTTCTTACGCGAATGTGATGAAGGAAACCAACTGCAGACACCAGAAAAATCTGGCAACTCCCTAAGTCCAAAAATGACCCGTTAACTACCCGAAACTCAGCCGAGGCCCCCAGGACCTCAACCAAACATACCAAAATATCCTAAAACACCATACAAACTTAATCGAGCCTTCAAACCACATTGAACAACATCAAAAACACGAATTACACACGGATTCAAGCCTAATGAACTTTGAAATTTCTAAATTCTACAAACGACGTTGAAACTTATCAAATCTCGTCCGAATGACCTCAAATTACACAAACAAGTCAAAAATAACACTAAGAACCTACTCTCATTTATGAAATTCTATTCGGGGCTCGATATCAAAATTTCCACTGCCGACCAGAATCGCCAAAATTCCAACTTTCGCCAATTCAAACCTAAATCTACTACAGACCTCCAAATCATATTTCGGACGCGCTGCTAAGTCCAAAATCACCTAACGGAGCTAACAGAACCATCAAAATTCAAATCCGAGGTTGTTACACACAAGTCGACATCCGGTCGACCTTTCCACTTAGGCTCCCAAATAAGAGACTAAGTGTCTCAATTGGTTTAAAAAACTCAACACGAACCCTCCCGGCAACCCAAAATAGGATAAAAGATACGGAGATAGAAGTTAATAGGGGATCGAGTCTCTAACTCTCAAAATGACCGGCCGGGTCATTACATCCTCCCCTCTTAAAACAATCATTCGTCCTCGAACGAGTATAAAGACATACCTGAAGTTGTGAAAAGGTAAGGGTAATGGCTGTGCATATCCTGCTCGGTCTCCCAAGTCGCCTCCTCGACCAACTGACCCCTCCACTGGACCTTTACTGAAGCAATTCCCTTTGACCTTAGCTTTCTGGCCTGCCTGTCCAAGATCACTGCTGGCTCTTCAACATAATATAGATCCTTGTCCAACTGGATTGAGCTGAAATCCAATACATAAGTCGGATCACCGTGATACTTTCGGAGCATAAAAATGTGGAATACCGAATGAAATCCTGCTAAGCTGGGAGGTAGAGCGAGCTCATAAGCAACCTCCCTAACACACCGCAATATCTCAAAAGGAACAATGTACCTCGGGCTTAGCTTACCCTTTTTCCTGAACCTCATGATGCCCTTCCTAGGCGATACCCGATCTCCAACCATGAATGCTAAATCGCGAACCTTCCGGTCCGCATAACTCTTCTGCCTGGACTGGGCTGTGTGAAATCTATCTTGAATCACCTTCACCTTATCCAGGGCATCCTGGACCAAGTCTGTTCCCCATAATTGGGCCTCGCCCAGCTCAAACCAAGCCACTGGGGACCGACACCGCCTACCATACAAAGCCTCATACGGTGCCATCTGAATGCTGGACTGATAATTGTTGTTGTAGGAAACTCCGTAAGTGGAAAGAACTGGTCCTATGAACCTCCAAACTCTATCACACAAGAACGAAGCATATCCTCTAGAATCTGAATCGTGCGCTCAGACTGCCCGTCCATTTGAGGGTGAAAGGTTGTGCTCAGCTCCACCCTAGTACCAACTCCTGTTATACGGCTCTCCAGAACCGTGATGTAAACTGTGTACCTTTGTCTGAAAATGATGGAAAATGGGACACCATGAAGGCAGACAATATCTCTGATGTAAATCTCAGCCAACCTCTCTGAAGAGTAAGTCGTCATCACTGGGATGAAATGAGCTAACTTGGTCAGCCGATCCACGGTCACCCAAATAGCATCGAACTTCCTCATAGTCTGTGGGAGTCCAACTATAAAAACCATGGTGATCCGCTCCCACTTCCACTCCGGGATCTCTAACCTCTAAAGCAAGCCACCCGGTCTCTGATGCCCATACTTGACCTGCTGACAGTTGAGATACCTGACCACAAACCCAATGATATCCTTCTTCATCCTCCTCCACCAATAGTGTTGTCTCAAATCCTGGTACATCTTCGCGACACCCGGATGGATGGAATACCGTGAGATGTGGGCCTCCTCAAGAATCAACTCCCGAAGCCCATCCACATTGGTCACACATATCCATCCCTACATCCTCATCAAGCCATCATCACCAATAGTCACATCTCTAGCATCACCTCGCCGAACCCTATCATGAATGACTAGAAGATGGGGGTTCATCATACTGGCGCTCCCTGATGCAGTCATAAAGAGAAGACCGAGCGAGAATACAAGCCAATACTCGGCTTGGCTATGAAATATCCAATCTCATGAACTGACTGGCTAAGGCCTGAACATCCAATGCTAAGGGCCTCTCTGCTATTGGAAGATATGCCAAACTCCCCAAACTCTCCGCCCGACGACTCAAGGTGTCGGCCACTACATTGGCCTTCCCTGGGTTGTATAATATAGTGATGTCATAATCCTTAAGTAGCTCCAACCACCTTCGCTGATGCAAATTAAGGTCCTTTTACTTGAACAGGTGCTGTAAACTCCGGTGATAAGTATAGATCTCACAAGGAACACCATACAAATAATGGCGCCAGATCTTCAAGGCGTGCAAAATAGCTGCTAACTCAAGATCATGGACATAATAATTATTTTCATGTACCTTCAATTGTCTGGACGCATAGGAAATCACCCTACCATCCTACATCAACACCTCTCCAATCCCAATCCTCGAGGTATCACAATAGACAGTGTAAGATTCTGAACCCATAGGCAATACCAATACTGGGGCTGTAGTCAAAGCTGTCTTGAGCTTATGAAAGCTCGCCTCATACTCCTCTGTCCACCTGAACGGAGCACCCTTCTGGGTCAGCCTGGTCATAGGTGCTGCAACAGATGAAAACCCCTCTACAAAGCGACGACAATATCCCGCCAAACCAAGGAAACTGCAAATCTCCGTAGTTGATGATGGTCTAGACCAACTCTGCACTGCCTCCACCTTCTTCAGATCTACCTTGATCCCATCACAAGATACTATGTGACCCAAGAATGCCACTGAATCAAGCCAGAATTCACACTTAGAGAATTTTGCATACAATCTCTTCTCCATCAAAGTATGAAGCACAGTCCTCAGGTGCTGCTGGAACACACTAAACATGATGATGAAGGAATCAAGATAATGCTGGAACACACTGTGCATCAGATGCATAAAGGCTGCTGGGGCATTGGTCAGCCTAAAAGACATGACAGGAAACTCATAATGACCATATCTGGTCCTGAAAGCAGTTTTCAGGATATCCGGCTCCCGAATCTTCAGCTGATGATAGCAAAATGCAAGTCAATCTTGGAAAATACCCTGGCTCCCTATAACTGATCAAATAAATTATCAATTCGAGGCAATGGATACATGTTCTTCACTTTAACCTTGTTCAGCTAGCGATAATCAATACACATACGCATAGAACCATCATTTTTCTTCACAAACAAGACTGGAGCACCCCAAGGTGACACACTGACCTGATGAAACCCTTATCAAGCAACTCATGCAGCTGCTCCTTCAACTCTTTCAACTCAGGAGGAGCCATTCGGTAAGGAGGAATAGATATGGGCTGAGTTCCCGGCAACAAGTCAATGCCAAAGTCAATATCTCTGTTAGGAAGCATGCCCGAAAGATCAGCTGGAAACACATCAGGGAGGTCCCTCACTACTGGAACTGAATCAATTGTAGGGGTATCAATACTGACATCTCTCACATAGGCCAAATACGTATCACACCCCTTCTCAACCATTCGCCGAGCCTTAAGAAATGAAATGACCCTGTGGGGAGTATACTCTAAGGTACCTCTCCACTTTAATCGCGATAAGCCTGGCATAGCAAGCGTCATGGTCTTAGCGTGACAATCAAGAATAGCATAATGGGGCGACAACCAGTCCATGCCCAAGATAATATCAAAATCTACCATACTGAGCCATAATAAATCGGCTCTAGTCTCAAAACCACTAAGAGAAATCAAACATGACTGATATACGCGGTCCATAACAAGAGCATCTCCCACATGAGTAGATACATAAGCAGGGGAACTGAAAGAATCCTGAGATACCCCCAAATGTGGAGCAAAATAAGAAGACACATATGAATACGTAGAGCCTGGGTCAAATAATGCCGATGCATCTCTATAACAGATAGGGACAATACATGTGATGACAGAGATTGAAGCAACTACCTCTTAACGGGTTGGAAGGGCATAATACCTAGCCTGGCCTCCCCCTTTAGGGCAACCTCGACCTCCCCGACCTCCACCTCGAGCTGCCTGAGAAGGTAGGGCGGTAACTCAGGCTGGAAGAATGGCCGGAGGACCAGGTGGCTGAGAAGTTTGTGGAAGTGCACCCTTCCTGAATCTGTGGCAATCCCTAACCATACGAAGAGTATCACCACACTCAAAACGACCCCTTGGAGGATGATGTGGCTGAGACTGACTCGGGCCTGGCCTACTGGACTAGCTGGTAATAGCACCTCGAGCAGGAGGCACACTAGATACTGGCGGTGCATAATAAGGCTCCTGAGGTCTAGGAGGAGCTGGAACACAGCTGGCTGCTGGAAGAGCTGAATGAATAGGGCGACTCATAAAACCCCTACCATGGCGTTCTGCTGGCGCATGAGCTCTTGAATAATGACCAGTCTCTCGAGACCTCTTGGCCTCTCTCTCCTCTCTGTCCAGGGCAAGCATTCCCTCTACTCTCCTTGCAATACTCACAACCTGCTGATAAGTGATGTCCATCTCCAACTCCCTGGCCATACTAGTCCGAATACTAGGGTGGAGTCCCTCAATGAAGCAACAAACCCTCTCTCTGATTGTAGCAACCAAAGTCGGTGCATGTCGAGCCAACTCGCTGAAACAGACTGCATACTCTGACACAGTCATAAAACCTGGCGCAACTGCTCAAACTCTGCACGCCCAGCATCCTTAAGGCTCTGAGGGACATACTCATGCAAAAACATATCTGAGAACTGTGTCCAAGTGAGGCTGCCTCATCTGGACTACTCAGCTCATAGGCATGCCAACACTGATATGCCACTCCCCTCAGCTAGAAAGCGGTGAAAGAAACCCCACTCATCTCCGCTATGCCCATAGTGCGTAGGATACGATGACACTTCTCAAGAAAACTCTGAGCATCCTCTGAAGCTAATCCACTGAAAGTGGGTGGGTGATACTTCTTGTACCTCTCAAGTCTGAGATGCTCTGCCTCAGAAGTAGCTACCTTGGTCTCATGCTGAACGGGAGCCACTGGTGCCATAGGAATAAACTCTGGGGCCTGATCAACCTGGACCCTCTGCTCAGGAGTACTGTAGGAGTCTGTGCCCCTCCCCCGACCTGATATGTCGCGGGAGCTATCGGAGTCACTCTAGCCTGAGCTAAAGTGCTGAACATGCTCATGAACTAAGTTAAGGTCTCCTGGAGGATTGGAGCAGCAATAGGAACCTCCGGTGCCGGCCCTCCAGCTGGAGCTGCTGGGGGCTCCTCTGTTGTAGTTCGCACAGTTGCTCTGGCTGCACCGCGTGGTCGTCCTCTGCCCCGACCCCAGCCTTTGGCGGCTCTAGCAGGGGGCTCGGGGGCCTGATTGTCGGATCTCCCAGTGTGGGTCCTCACCATCTGTGAGAAGAATATAATAGAAAGTTTTAGAATTTTGATATCAATGACTCGTAGGATAAGCAAATAAAAGAAGTATGATTGTTTCTTAACAGTTCTATAGCCTCCCGAAGATAAGTACGGACATCTCCGCACCGATCCGCGAGACTCTAATAAACCGGCTTGTGAATCATGATGCCTATGAACCTAGAGCTCTGATAACAACTTGTCATGACCCATTTTCCCCCCTCTGAAAGACGTCGTGACGACACCTAGTCGCTACGACTAGGTAAGCCTATTTATATTGAAATAACAGAAAATAAAGGGAAAACTAAGCATAAATAATGGCTATATAAAGGTAAAATGCCGCTCGGCATATACAAGTAAAACCAATTTGCCAATTTATACACAATACTTCGCAAACCCGGAACCATGAGTCACAAGCTCTACGAAATCTATCTAACAATCTGCTATACAAGGAGTCTAAGAGGTACAAGAGGGAAACAAAGTAAAAGATAGAGGGGGAATCCGAGGACCTGCGGAGTGTGTGGATATACCTTGAAGTCTTCGGTGGCTGCTGCTACTACACTAAAACTGAGGCGGACGAGAGGTACCTGGATCTGCACACAAAAACATGTGTAGGAAGGGCGTGAGTACACCACAATGGTACCCAGTAAGTGACAAGCCTAACCTCGGTCGAGTAATGACGAGGTCAGGTCAAGGCCCTACCGGTATAAATATAATGAAATAATATAGAAAGAAAAATATTACAGTAAAAACAAATACAAAAATCTATAGGAGTAGAATTCAATGAAAGCCATCAGCTCAGAACACAGTAATAACAACAGGGGGATCTCCTGGGATACCGTCCCGTAGTTCCAAACGTAAATGTTTAGTACATGGGGATCTCCCGGTATACCGTTCCGTAGTCCAAAAGTAAATATACAGTACAAGGGGATCTCCCGAAATACCATTCCGCAGTCCCAAAGTAAATATGCAGTACATGGGGATCTCCTAGAATACCGTTCAATAGTCCCAAAGTAAATATGCAACTCAACCAATAAACACAACAATTACCGCAAGAAACCTACAATTGTAAGTTCAAATCAAAGAAAACAGGAATTCCACTAAACATGCTGCACCGAGTTCAAATAAACAGTCAAAACATGTAGGCATGCTTTTCTAACCCAAACAAGGAATTACATATGCTAGTGTAGTTCAAACAAAGAAAAACATGTTATCATTTAGTTAAAAAATGGAGTTTTAGAACAAATATCTCATGTACGTACTCGTCACCTCACGTACACGACGCTCATATATCAAACAGTACCAAAATCCTAAGGGAGTTCCCGCACACAAGGTTAGGCAAGCCACTTACCTCGAACCAAGCTCAATCAATCCGAAATCACGCTCTTGCCATGAGTATCCAACTCCGAGTGGCCCAAATATAACCAAATCAATGACATAACGTAAATATAGCTACAAGTAACTAATCTAGCTAATGAAATCAATGCTACGACAAGAAAATAGAAAAATGCCCAAAAAGCCTCCCCGGCCTACCTCTCGGAATCGGGTATAAGTCACAAATTAGGAACATCCATTCACTCCCAAGTCTAACCATACCAAATTCACTCAAATCCGATACCAAAATCTCGATCAAAATCCCAAAATTCGGCCTAAGAACTTTTCTCAATTTTTTCCTAATTTTCCTCCCCAAATCCAAAATTAATGATACAATCAAGCATAGATTAGTGGGATTTAATCATAAAGGAGGTAGGAATCATTACCCAATAACTTCCTCCGAAAATCACTCAAATTTCGCCTTCTACCGAGCTCTCAATCATTTTTTGTTAATATGAACTTAAACCCTCATTTTTGAACTTTAAATTCTGCATAGTGATTTCTTAATCGTGATCGTGGAAACACCCTCGCGATCGTAAAGAACAACTTCGCTGCCTCAGACAATTACTCTACACGAACGCGTAATACCTCATGCGAACGCGATGCACTAGCTGCCCACCCCTACGCGATCGCAATTTACCTCACGCGACTGCAAAGAGTAACACTCAACTCCACTGCTGCCTCACTTCTTCTTCGCGAACGCGGCCTAGCTCATGGGTTCATGATGCATAACCGGACGACCCTACGTGATCGCGTCCTACTCTTGGCTAACGCGAAGAACAAACTTGGCTGGTCTCCCAGATGCTTTACGTGATCGCGGGCCTACTTACGTGATCGCGATGAAGGAACCAGCTGCAGACACCAGAAAAATCTGCCGACTCCCTAAGTCCAAAAATGACCCGTTAACCACCTGAAACTCACCCGAGGCCCCTGGGACCTCAACCAAACATACCAACCAATCCTAAAACACCATACGAACCTAGTCGAGCCTTCAAACTATATCGAACAACATAAAAAACATGAATTACACACGGATTCAAGCCTAATGAACTTTGAAATTTCTAAATTCTACAAATGACATCGAAACTTATCAAATCTCGTCCGAAAGACCTCAAATTACACACAAAAGTCAAAAATGACACTAAGAACCTACTCCTACTTCCAGAATTCGATTTCGAGCTCAATATGAAAATTTCCAATGCCGACCAAAATCGCGAATATCCTAACTTTCGCCAATTCAAGCCTAAATCTACTATGTACCTCCAAATCATATTCCAGACGTGCTCCTAAGTCCAAAATCACCTAACGGAGCTAACAGAATCATCAAAATTCAAATCCGAGGTCGTTACACACAAGTGGACATCCGGTCGACCTTTCCACTTAAGCTCCCAAATAAGACACTAAGTGTCTCAATTGGTTTCAAAAGCTCAACACAAAACCTCCCGGCAACCCAAAATAGTAGAAATGATACGGGTAAAGCAGTTAATAAGGAATCAGGGCTCTAACTCTGAAAACAACCGGCCAGGTCGTTACACATGTGGGCATTGAAAAAGTTGAGTCTTGATTGGGCCGAATCTGCTAACTAAGAATGACACAACTCAATGAGATGGAAGAATTCCGTCTCCATGCCTATGAGAGTGCAACCATGTATAAGGAGAGAATAAATTTTGTTCATGACAAAAAGATTTTGAAGCGGAAATTCAAATCTGGTGACTTGGTCTTACTCTTCAACTCAAGACTCAAGTTATTTTCAGGCAAACTCAAATCCAAAGGGTCTGACCTGTTCAAAGTTGTGAGTGTGTCCCCCTATGGCGCTATTGAGTTGGAGTCTGAGGACGGGACTCGAACTTTCAAAGTAAATGGCCAACGAGTCTAACATTACCTTGGTACCATAGGAGAAAGGCACTTGGTAGAGAAATTAACACTCAAGGGTAGTCCTACACCAACCCCACCACTTATTAGCCCAAATGGACCAACATCGTCATGCCACGATGTTAAATCAAGCGCTTCTTATGGGGGGGGGGGCAACCCATGTGTGGTAACATTATTTTGTTAGATTTTAATTTATGTAGGTTTAGTTGTTAGTGTTGAGAAGTTTGACGTGTGTGCTAGAGTACAGGTAGCTCAAAATGCAATGAAACAGGGTGCAAGGACTGAGAAGAATGAAGGAAAGAAGGACCTGTGGTCTGCGGCAACTATGCAACCGCATAATGGCTTTGCGAACCGCATAGTGATCGCAAACACACTCAAAATAAAATGCAAGTTTGGTCCTAAAAAATGCGGTAGGATTTCTATTTTTGCGGCCCGCATAATGATTATCCGACTGCAGAATACATATCAAAGTGAAGTTGAGCTAAGCAGTCACTAACTCATCGCATAACACATATGCGACCGCATAATGTTTTATGCAATCTACTTTTCCGCCGCAGAACTCCCAGGTATTAAACCCTAACCCCTTCACTTTTCAGCCGCACCCCCTGACTCTCAGACACACAAGCACCGCACAACAAAAACGAGATAAAAAAAAAACAAGAAAAGACCAAAAACATCGAATTAACAACACAAAATCACACAAAAAAATAACAAGGATTTGCGAAGAAAGAACTCACTTGGTTCGTATCTAAGGACGAGTGCTTCACCTGCTCAGGTATCTGGTTTGTGAATTTCCTCCTTCCCTTTCTTAATCACATTCAAGAAGATCTTGCGTTTGCATCTCCTTTCCCCCTTCTTCTCAATCCCTTGCTGCGGGTATCAATGTGTGCATAATTGATTTGAAAAATATTGTTTGGGGGAACATTGATGCTGGGGGTACACCGGGTTTGAATGATTTAAGCCACATAATAGGAGAAAAGAATAGGGGTTGGGAAATTTTGCTATGTCATAGGTGTGCAATGTCTGAATTTGGGTGTTAGAAGCTTTATAAGTTGAGTGGGTCGACCTTTTGATAAGGACGACGATCTTTGAGGTCCGCATAATTAGTTTACGATCCGTGGAGTCCTCGCTGGTGCCCTGGGTAGGTTTTTAAGAAGCACTTATGCGGATGGGTTCGCGATCGCAGAATCATTTTATGGACCATGAAAGCGCCGCAGACTGAGGCGGGTAATTTTCTAGATATGGTGAGCAAAACGAGATCAAGCTGCGGCCGCATAAGTTGTTCTGTGGCCCCTTTTTGCGATTGCATTCTTTCTTTGGCTTCTAAGTGGTGTAATTTTGCGATGGGTTTGCGGCTCACAGAGTTGTTATGCAATCACATAACTCATCGCAAATGCTTCTTGCTTCCTTTATACTCTCTAAATATGTTTCCCATGCTATATCAACTACTCACCCATTGATTCATTGACAGGAATGGCACCAAAGAATTCTCTCGCATTGCGATCACCTCCCGCTCGAGGAAACAAACGGGCTGCTGCCCTGAGCCAACAAACACAACAATCCAAACGCCTAAGGCCTGAAACAACCAAAAGCACATCTAAGAACTCCTTCTAGTCTAAAGAGGAGGAGGCACAAACTGATCTTATTCCGTCCGTTGATCTCCATGCTGAAACACGGCGAAAATGTCACGACTCAAATTCCTAACTTAGGTCGTGATGGCGCCTAACAGCGGGGTCAGGCAAGCCAACTCTCAATTTTCTAAGGGTTCTTTCTTATTAGATTAAACATTTTAACATATACTCAATTTTTAAAACTTAAAACATGAATCGACAAGGATAATTAGCCAGCTTTTTTTTCCAAAAACAGTCATGAAGAGGCGTGAGCCAATATATATACAAACCCGAAATCCATAATAACCATCACGTGTGTGCCAAGAACTAGTGTCACAAGTCCTACGGGCATAGTAACAGAATATACAAAAGATATAATATACAGTCCTTTTGTTTGAAGGAAATAGACAGGAAATAAGCAAAAGAAACCCCATGGTGCTGCCGGAGATCGCCAGGAGAAAGCAGCTCACCGTGATGTCAGGTCCGTCTATAATCAAAACCAAGCTCCGGTCCGACAACCAGATGGACCAGCCTCAGAACCTGTACAATTAAGTACAGAAGCGTAGCATGAGTACATAAATATATATGTACCTAGTGAGTATCCCGCCTAACCTCGAAGAGGTAGTGACGAGAGGTCGACTGGACACTCACTAAGGTCCAACAGTATAATTTAACAGAATATGATGGAAACGGTAGGCATGTAAAGGCAGTGAAGCAACAATATATATAAGGCACTGAAATCCAAGGAAGTACTGGGAATGAATAAAATAATTACTACTTCACCTTACCCCAAATATCTGTCAAATCAATTTTCATGAATTTAGTAACAAATAAATCATGCGCATGTAGGGTAAGGACAACCGGCCGGAGTCATAAGATAGTCATGTCCGTGTACTGCCAAGGTTCGAACGGCCCGAACCATAAGTGCACCTTTCCATAAAGTACTCACACCTATGCATTGCCGAGGATCGAACGGCCCGTACCAAAAGTGCATCTCTGCCATAAAGTAATCCTCTCTATGTACTTCTGAGGATCGAACGGCCTGAACCAAAAGTGCATCTCTTAGTCCGCGGTGGCGTACGGCCCGTTCCCATAAGAGTGGGCCAAATCACACTCCGCTCGCGGAATGCAAATTGCGAAGCGGTCACATGCACACACATTATTCCTTTTAAAATTACTTTTCAGTGAACAATTCCTTACAAGTTTTCTCAAATTCCATGACCTCAGAGAAATAAGCCGCATGTAACAATTAATTTATTAAGCATATAGTTCATATCAAGTAAAACACAAGGCATGATGTGGGCCTAACTACCCGGACATAATAGTAGTAGCCGCTACGTACGGACTCTCGTCACTTTGTACGTACGTAGCCCCCACAATTATCAGATATAGCATTTAAATCACCTAGGGGGACAATTCCCCCATACAAGGTTAGCATGGAGACTCACCTCGCGTCACACCTACTTCCCGGGTGAAGAATGCGCCCGAAACTCCGAACTCGACACCCACGGACTCGAAACTAGCCAAATGTTATACAAATATATCAATTTACATTCAAAGCATGGAATTCTCCTATTATTTAGTCAAATTCTCCATTCTTGAAGAAATTCCATAATCTAACCCCGGGCCCGCATGCTCGTATTCCAAAAATTCTCGGAGGAAACACTCACCCATAGCCTAAGGATCATTAATATATGATTTTTGTATGATTTCATAGCCAATTCACGGGTAATTTTCAAAATTCTCGAAGGCCCTAGGTTACTACCCAATTTCCTAAATTTTCCACTAATTAAGTAGTTCAATCTTACTAAGAATGCTTGCATTAACCAACTTTAAGATATAATTTACTTACCTTTCAGTGGTTGGGTCGTGGAGCCCTTTTCCAAGCTCTCAAGTGTTCTAATGGAGGAAGAAAATGAAGAAAAATGAAGAATCCCGTATTTTAAAGAAACACACTGCATGACAGTGGTTCCGCACCTGCGGATTGAGGACCGCACCTGCGGTCTTGCACCAGTGGAAAAGGACGAGGAGGCCTGGGCTCGCACCTGCAGATAGGAGACCGCACTTGCCGCTCTGCTCCTGCGGAACATTGTCCGTACCTGCGAGAGATGGGCTGCCCGCTTGGGGTCGCACCTGTGAGGTTGGGACCGTAGGAGCGGTCCCGCACCTGCGACTGGGCAACCGCACCTGCGGTCACACCAGAACAGGTGCACCAGCAGCTATTTCAGCTGGTTTTTGGCCTCATGTGTAGTCCGGGAGGCACCTGGGCCTAGCCGAGCCCCCGTCCAAATATACCAACAAGTCCCAAATCATAATACGGACTCGCGCGAGCCTTCAGAACACCCAAAACAATGCTAAAACTCAAAATCACACCTCAAAACCCCTAGGACCAAACTTAGGAAGTTTAAGTTTTCTTGACTTCGCTAACAACGCGCCGAACCGACCTATACTACTCAGAATGACACCAAATTTTGCAGGAAAGTCATAAATGACATAACGGAACTATTCCGATCTTACAATTTCATTCGGACCTCGATAATTAAAAAACACATCTCAAACCACAATAGGAACCTAAGGAACTCTTATTTCAATATTGGGTGTCGAAACGCTCCCGGGTCATCCAAAACACATTCCGAACATACGCCCAAGTCCGAAATTATCATACGAAGCTACCGGAACCGTCGAAACTCGATTCCGAGGTCGTTTACTAAGAATGTTGACCGAAGTCAAACTTGGCCTTAAAGGCTAACCTTAAGGAACCAAGTGTTCCTATAGCACTCTAAACACTTCCGAATCCCGAACCACCAGTCCCTGCAAGTCATAAGTCAAAATAAGCCGCTATGGGAAGTTTCATTTTGGGGAACGAGGTCCGATAATGAAAAATGGCCGGTAGGGTCATTACATTCTCCACCTCTTAAACAAACGTTCGTCCTCGAACGAGTCTAGAATCATACGTGAAGTGCTGAATAAGTGCGGATATCTGCTCTGCATGCCCTCCTTGGATTCCCAGGTCGCTTCCTCGACTGGACCTTCACTGCAGAAACTCTCTTGGACCTCAACTGGCAATCCTGTCTATCAATAATAGCAACTGGCTACTCCTCGTAGCCCAACCTCTCATCCAACTGAATAGTGCTTAAATCAACCACGTGAAAGATGTCGGCGTGGTACCTACGGAGCACGGATACATGAAAGACCGGATGAACTCCTGATAAACTGGGAGGTAAGGCTAGCTCATAAGCAACCTCCCCAACTCGCCTCAACACCTCGAAGGGACCTATAAACCTCGGGCTCAGCTTGCCCTTCTTCCCATATCTCATAATACCCTTCATCGGCGAGACCTTCAACAGAACCTTGTCTCTCTCCGTAAATGATACATCACGTGCCCTCTGATCCGCGGAACTCTTCTGTCTGGACTGTGATGTGCGGAGCCTCTCCTGAATCAACTTCGCCCTCTCAAAAGCATCCCTCACTAGGTCAATACCATATAACTTAGCCTCATCAGGTTCAAACCACCCGATAGGGGAACGACATCGCCCGCCATACAAAGCCTCAAATAGGGCCATCTCGATGCTGGACTGGTAACTATTATTGTAAGAAAACTAGGCCAAAGGCAAGAACTGGTCCCACTGACCCCGGAAGTCAATCATGCATGACCTGAGCATGTCCTCAAATATATGAATTGTATGCTCTGACTGGCCATCAGTCTGAGGGTGAAACGCTGTGCTGAGATCTATCTGGGTGCCCATCTCACTATGCAATGCTCTCCAGAAGTGAGAGGTGAAATGAGGACATCGATCTGATATAATGGACACCGGCACACCGTGAAACCGGACTATCTCCCGAATTTAGATCTAGGCTAACCTCTCAGAAGTATAAGTAGTAGCTACTGGAATGAAATGCGCTGATTTGGTCAATCTATCCACAATGAACCAAATCGCGTCAACCTTCCGCAAAGTCCGAGGCAACCCAACCACGAAGTCCATAGTGATGCGCTCCCATTTCCACTCAGGAATGGGCATCTGCTGAAGTAGGCCTCCTGGCCTCTGGTGCTCATACTTCACCTACTGGAAATTAAGACACCTAGTCACATACTCCACGATGTCCCTCTTCATCCGCCTCCACCAGTAATGCTGCTTCAAATCACGATACATCTTCGTAGCACCAGGATGAACGATATACCAAGAACTGTGTACCTCCTCTAGAATCCTCTCCCTCAGGCCATCAACATTAGGAACACATAAGTGGCCCTGAAGTCTTAGAACACCATCCTCGCAAATAGTAACCTCCTTGGCCCTACCCTGAACCACTATCTCCCGAAGCTCTGCTAAGCATGGATCATAGAACTGTCGGGCCTTAATCTCCCCCAATAACGAAGACTGAGAAGCCACATGTGCTAAAACTCGAAGAGGCACTGAAAGGTCTAATCTTACCAGGTGATTGGCCAATGACTGAATGTCCAAGGATAGAGGTCTCTCCTCTGCTGCAATATAAGCCAAGCCACCCATACTCTCCGCCTTCCTGCTCAAAGCAT
This sequence comes from Nicotiana knightiana, assembly GCA_005239525.1. Lineage (NCBI taxonomy): Eukaryota > Viridiplantae > Streptophyta > Magnoliopsida > Solanales > Solanaceae > Nicotiana > Nicotiana knightiana. The sequence goes on along the minus strand of ML417436.1, from coordinate 96,984 downwards.
CTGCCACCACATTTTCCTTGCCAGGATGATAAAGAATGGTGATATCATAATCCTTCAACAACTCAAGCCATCTGTGCTGCCTCAAATTAAGATCCCTCTGCTTGAACAAGTGCTGCAAGCTACGGTGGTCTGTATAAACCTCACAGGACACTCCATACAAGTAGTGCCTCCAAATCTTAAGAGCATGAACAATCGCCGCCAACTCCAAATCATGCACATGATAATTCTTCTTATGAACCTTCATCTGGAGCGAAGCATATGAAATAACTCTCCCTTCTTTCATCAATACACACCCCAAGCCAACGCACGAAGCGTCACAATATACTGTATACATCCTAGAACCGGAAGGCAATACTAGAACCGGTGCGGAGGTCAATGCTATCTTGAGCTTCTGAAAGCTCGCCTCACACTCGTCAGACCATCGGAACAGGGCATTATTCTGAGTCAATCTGGTCAATGGGGCTGCAATAGAAGAGAAGCCCTCCACAAATCGGCGATAATAGCCTGCTAGGCCCAAAAAGCTCCTGATCTCTATAGTTGAAGTAGGACGCGACCAACTCTGAACTTCCTCGATCTTCTGAGGATCAACCTTGATACCCTCTCCGGATACCACATGCCCTAGGAATGATACAGAATCCAACCAGAACTCACACTTGGAGAACTTAGCATATAGCTTCTGTTCCCGCTAGGTCTGGAGCACAACCCTCAAATGCTGCTCGTGCTCACCCAAGCTACGTGAGTAAATCAAGATGTCATCTATGAAGACAATGACAAAGGAATCAATATACGGCCTGAACACCCTATTCATCAAGACCATGGATTCTGTGGGGCATTAGTCAAGCCAAAGGACATCACCAGGAACTCATAATGGCCATATCTCGTATGTAAAGCAGTCTTCGGAACATCTGAAGCCCGAATCTTCAACTGATGATATCCCGATCTCAAATCAATCTTGGAAAACACATGAGTACCCTACAACTGGTCAAACAAATCATCAATGCGCGGCAAAGGATACTTGTTCTTAATGGTAACCTTGTTCAACTGGCGGTAATCAATACACATACGTATGGACCCATCCATTTTCTTCACGAATAGAACTGGAGCACCCCACGGCGATACACTCGGTCTGATGAACCCCTTAGCTAACAACTCCTCAAGTTGTTCCTTCAACTCCTTGAACTCTTTCGGAGCCATACAGTACGGAGGAATAGATATAGGCTGGGTGCCGGGAGCTAAATCAATGCGGAAATCAATATCACGATCTGGAGGCATGCTCGGAAGGTCTGAAGGAAATACATCAACAAACTCTCGAACCACTGGCACTGAATCAATCGTCGGAGACTCGGCGGTGGTGTCCCGCACATAAGAAAAATAGGCCAGACAACCCTTCTCGACCATATGCCGAGCCTTCATGAATGAAATAACCCCGCTGTCTACACAAACTAAGGAACCTCTCCACTCCAGCCTAGGCGACTCGGGCATGGCTAATGTAACTGTCTTGGCAAAGCAATGTAGCACAGCATGATAAGGAGATAGCCAATCAATGCCTAGAATAATCTCAAAATCAACCATGTCGAGCAATAAAAGGTTCGCTCTGGTCTCGAACCCACAAAGGTGATCACAGAAGACCGATAAATCCAGTCTACCACCACAGAATCACCCACAGGAGTGGACACATATATAGGAGAGCCCAAGGACTTGCGAGGAGCATCCAGAAAATTATCAAATAATGCTGAAACATATGAATAGGTGGATCCTGGATCAAATAATACTGAAGTCTCTCTACCGCATACTGAGATAATACCTATGATTACGGGGTCTGAGGCCACTGCATTTGATCTGGTCGGAATGGCAAAGAATCTGGCTGGGGTACCGGAAGACTGAGCTCTACCAGAGTGAACAGGAGTTGCCTGACCTCCCCCTGACTGGCCTCCACCTCTAGGACGACCCTTGCCGACCTGTCCTCTACCTCTAGGTGGCCGGGCTGCTGGTGCCGGACCCATCGACTGATAACCCTGATGTACGGCCTTGCACCGAAACCTGGGACATTGCCTCTTCATATGACCTGGCTCTCCACACTCGTAACAACTCCCTGGTACCATAGTATGCTGCCCCAATGAAGAATCCTGAATGGTCGGAGGGCGATGTCCCGTTGGCATAACATTGAAGTAGGGGTCGGAGGATCTTGGATGACTGGGATAACCACTGGGTGAACTCTAAATGGATGGAGGACGGTAGGAATGCTCTGGCATGGCACTGAAATGAGGCCTCGCTGGAACACCTTGGGGAGGTGGTGGAGGTGCTGAATATAAAGGCCTGCTGGGCTGACCACTGCTAAACTGACCCCTGCCCCTAGCTGGGGCACCTCTGAAATCTCCAGAGAATCTAGCCCTCTTGTCATGCTTCCCTTGCTCCCTGCTCCTCGACCGATACCCCTCGATCCTACGAGCAATTTCTACCACGAGCTAATACGGAGTACCCATATCCACCTCTCGGGCCTTGGTGGCCCTAATACCTGGATGCAACCCAGCCACACATCTCCGCACCCTCTCTGCATCAGTAGGTAGTATCATGAGTGCATGGCGAGACAACTCTGAAAATCTGGCCTCACAATCTATCACTGACATATGTCCCTGCTCTAGCCGCTCAAACTGATACCGCAGCTCTTGCCTCTTAGAGGGTGGGATATATCTATCTAGAAACATCTGGATGAACTGCTCCCAACTGACAGGAGGAGGCCTGCTGAGAATATAGGACTGCCACCACCTACGAGCTCTGCCCTCCAACTGAAAGGTAGTGAAAATCCACTCCATGGGACTCTAGTATCCTCATGTTGTGTAGTCTGTCCCTGCACCTATCCACAAAATCCTGGGCATCCTCGCCTCGCTCACCCCCAAAGACCGGAGGGTGAAATCGATTCCATCTATCCAATATCTTCTACCGTTCTCCGTCCACAGCTGGTCTGGGATCAGGTGTTGCTGCAACAGGCTGGACCCTACCCACGGGCAGTGTACCCTGGATATGATGTAATGCTGTTGTCTGGCCTGCATCCTGGGCAGTAGGGGTCTGGAATCCCCCTCCCACTTGAGAAGTGGCAGGATCTGCTGGAAATAAACCAACCGAGACATAGTGTCCATAAATCTCATCATACGGCCCATGACTGCTTGGAAACCTGGCGCCGTCATGAAGTCTACTGGAGCAGGGTCTGCAAGAGGTACCTCGTCCTTCTCCTCGATAATAGGGCCCTCTTGTGGTGGAACTGGGATAGCTATGGAATGCCCTCGTCCTTTTCCTAGGGCCGGTGCCCTCCCCCGGCCTCTACCGTGGCCTCAGACAACGGAGGTAGCGGCCCTTCCCGGGTCTGGAACATCAGATGCACGCATCCTTACCATCTGTGAGAGAATAGAAGAATGAATTTTGTAAATCATCGACTGCACGATAGAATAAGAACAAAGAGAGGTTTCCTAACACCCTATAGCTTCCTGAAGATGAGTACAGACATCCCCGTACCGATCCACAAGACTCTACTGGGTTTGCCTGTGACTCGTGAGGCTTACGTGAACCTAGTGCTCTGATACCATGTTGTCATGACCCAAAATCCTAAGTTAGGTCATGATGGCGCCCAACAGTGGGGTCAGGCAAGCCAACTCTCAATTTACTAAGGGTTCTTTCTTATTAGATTAAACATTTTAACATATACTCAGTTTTTAAAACTTAAAACATGAATCGACAAAGATAATTAGCCAGTTTTTTTTTCAAAAGCAGTCATGAAGAGGCGTGAGTCAATATATATATACAAACCCGAAATCCATAATAACTATCACGTGTGTGCCAGTGTCACAAGTCCAACGGGCATACTAAGGGAATATACAAAGATATAATATACAGTCCTATTGTCTGAAGGAAATAGACGGGAAATAAGCAAAAGAAATCCCATGGTGCTGCCGGAGATCGCCTGGAGAAAGAAGCTCACCGTGAAGTCAGGTCCATCTATAATCAAAATCAAGCTCCGGTCCGACAACCAGATGCACCAGCCTCAGAACCTGTACAATTAAGTACAAAAGCGTAGCATGGGTACATAAACATATATGTACTTAGTGAGTATCCCGCCTAACCTCGAAGAGGTAGTGACGAGAGATCGACTGGACACTCACTAAGGTCCAACAGTATAATTTAACAGAATATGATGGAAATGGTAGGCATGTAAAGGCAGTGAAGCAACAATATATATAAGGCACTGAAATCCAAGGAAGTACTGGGAATGAATAAAACAATTACTACTTCACCTTCCCCCAAATATCTGTCAAATCAATGTTCATGAATTTAGTAACAAATAAATCATGCGCATGCAGGGTAAGGACAACCAACCGGAGTCATAAGATAGTCATGTCCTTGCACTGCCGAGGGTCGAACGACCTGAACCATAAGTGCACCTTTCCATAAAGTACTCACACCTATGCACTGCCGAGGATCGAATGGCCCGTACCAAAAGTGCATCTCTGCCATAAAGTAATCCTCTCTATGTACTGCCGAGGATTGAACAGCCCGAACCAAAAGTGCATCTCTTAGTCCGCCGTGGCGTATGGCCCGTTCCCATAAGAGTGGGGTAAATCACACTCTGCTCGCAGAATGCAAATTGCGAAGTGGTCACATGCACACACATTATTCCTTTTTAAATTACTTCAAGTTTTCTCAAATTCCATGACCTCAGGGAAATAAGCCGCATGTAACATTTAATTTATTAAACATATAGTTCATATCAAGTAAAACACAAGGCATGATGTAGGCCTAACTACCCGGACATAATAGTAATAGCCGCTACGTACGGACTCTCCTCACTTTGTACATACGTAGCCCCAACAATTATCACATATAGCATTTAAATCACCTAGGGGGACAGTTCGCAAGGTCAGAAAGGAGACTCACCTTGCATCGCACCTACTCCCCGGGTCAAGAATGCACCCGAAACTCCGAACTCGACACCTACGGACTCGAAACTAGCCAAATGTTATACAAATATATCAATTTACATTCAAAGCATGGAATTCTCCTATTATTTAATCAAATTCTCCATCTTGAAGAAATCCCAAAATCCAACCCCGAGCCCGCATGCTCGGATTCCAAAAATATTCGAAGGAAACACTCACCCATAGCCTAAGGATCATTAATATACGATTTTTGTATGATTTCATATCCAATTCACTAGTAATTTTCTAAATTCTCGAAGGCCCTAGGTTACTACCCAATTTCCTAAATTTTCCACTAATTAAGTTGTTAAATCCTACTAAGAATGCATGAATTAACAAACTTTAGGATAGAATTTACTTACCTTTCAGTGGTTGGGTCGCAGATCCCTTTTCCAAGCTCTCAAGTGTTCTAATGGAGGAAGAAAATGAAGAAAAATGAAGAATCCCGTATTTTAAAGAAACACCCTGCCTGACAGTGGTTCCGCACCTGCGGATTGAGGACCGCACCTGCGTTCTCGCACCTGCGGAAAAGGACAAGGAGGCCTGGGCTCGCACCTGCGGAGAGGAGACCGCACTTGCGGTTCCGCTCTTGCAGAACTTTTTCCGAACTTACGAGAGATGGGATTCCCACTAGGGGTCGCACCTACGAGGCAGGGACCGCAGGAGCGGTCCCGCACCTACGACTGGGCAACCGCACCTGCGGTCACACCAGAACAGATGCACCAACAACTATTTCAACTGGTTTTTTGCCTCGTGTAGTGTCCGGGAGGTACGTGGGCCCACCCGATCCCCCGTCCAAATATACCAACAAGTCCCAAATAATAATATGGACTCGCTCGAGCCTTCAGAACACCTAGAACAACGCTAAAACTCAAAATCACACCTCAAAATCCCTAGGACCAAACTTAGGAACTTTACATTTTCTTGACTTTGCTAACAACGCGCCGAACCGACCTATACAACTCGGAATGACACCAAATTTTGCAGGCAAGTCATAAATGACATACCAAAACTATTCCCAGTCTCGGAATTCCGTCCGGACCTCGATAACTCAAAAACACGTCCCAAACCACAATAGGTATCTAAGGAACTCTTATTTCAATATTTTGTGCCGAAACGCTTTCGGGTCATCCAAAACCCATTCCGAACATATGCCCAAGTCCGAAATCATCATACGAAGCTACGAGAACCGTCAAAACTCGATTATGAGGTCGTTTACTAAAAATGTTGACCGAAGTCAAACTTGGCCTTAAAGGCCAACCTTAAGGAACCAAGTGTTCCTATAGCACTCTAAACACTTCTGAATCTCGAACCACCACTCCCCGCAAGTCATAAGTCATAATAAGTCACTATGGGAAGTTTCATTTTGGGGAACGGGGTCCGATAATGCAAAATGACTGGTAGGGTCGTTAAATTCTCCACCTCTTAAACAAACGTTCGTCCTCGAACGGATCTAGAATCAAACCTGAAGTGCTGAATAAGTGCGGATATCTTCTCTGCATGCCCTCCTCAACTTCTAGGTCGCTTTCTCGACTGGTTGGCCCCTCCACTAGACCTTCACTGCCGAAATTCTCTTGGACCTCAACTGGCGATCATGTCAGGTCCGATAACACAAAACGACCGGTCGGGTCATTAGAGGAAAAGTGGTGAAGATCTCTAGTTTGGGGTGACCGGTTCTTGGAACCTATACAAAGATGGCTTAGCAAAGCAAAAAATCATTAAAAAGAAGTAGCTAGGCCTGAACGGTTTAAAAAAGCACTACCCTCATGTGCTTGAAAATGTTAAAAAGAGGCAATGGGAGTTCTTCACTCAAGTCCCGGGGGAGTATAATGAGACGCTCGTGAGGGAATTCTATGCTGCCTCCAGGAATGCTGAGCAGAAGCGGAATCGTATATTCTTGCAGTCTGTGCAAGTGCAAGGGGTCCAATTACTTTGTGATGCCGCGTCAATAAATGACATATATTTTGAGGATTGGTCGTCAGGCACGGCTGAATATGATGCCAAACTTGCCAATAAGGAATCCGAGAGTGCTTCGATTGCTTCCGTCATATCAAAGTCCGCGCCAAAAGATTCAAGAGGGATGTCACCCAAAAAAGCCGGTATTGGCTCAATTTTGTCCGCTTTCATCTAATGCCTACTAGGAATGAAACTGATACAAGCATGAAAAGGCAGTCCTTATTGCATGCATCATGACGGGCATAAAAGTTGATGTGGGAGAAATTATATTCCAGGAGATTGGAATCAGAGAGAATCAGAAAGAAACATCACTCCCCTTCCCATGTTTGATCAGTGCTTTGTGTAAAGTTGGGGAAGTGCCCCCTATCCCCAAACATGACTGCATCGAAAAGGCTGTTCAATATATTTACATCACCCAGATTAGTGATGCAAGCAAAAATGGTGATAGACAACCCACTAGAGCCTTCACTCCCTCATCCTACAAACTCAACAGCACCTGCTACTCCCTCAATGCCTGACACTCCTTCCACACTAGCCACCTCCACATCCACTCCTAGACCAACAACTACACTACCACCTGCTCCCTTATCAACTCTATCGAAGCTTGGTCTACTGGCACAACATGCCAATTCCAAGGTAGACAGACTGACAAAAGATCTTCCAGCCCTTGTCCGGCAAGCATTGGCCCCTATCCAAGCCTCAATGAGCATTCTTCAACAACAACATCTATCCTGTGAAGATCGACTCAAGCAATTTGAAGTGCGCCTTGAGAGGGTTGAGCGAGGCGAAACAGGAGATATGCCTCAACTCCAAAAGGATGTCGCTAAGCTGAAATCAGAGATGCACATGCTGCAAAATTTGGAGTTTGATTTGATCTCCCTTCTTCCGGAGGAAGGGGAGCAGGCACTGGTACCTACCACATTCCGAGCCTGGACCTTGATTTCACAAACCTCATTACAACTCTGGAGGCCTAGGGTACTGAGACTTCAAAAGCTCCGGATTCCGCTGTAAACATTGACACTCATTCAGAGGAGGAATCCGGAGGGTTTGAGGGGTAGAATGATGAGGGAGACACTGAGGAGGAGGAGACCGATGAAGAGGCATTGCTTGAGGGGAATGACGATCACCGGGACAGCAGAGGCAAACAAGTTGCTGTCTCTACAGATACACAGGGTGAGGAGGAAGTAGATGTGCATATAATAATTGCACATTCCATTGCAGACATGGTCGCCAAGGCCACTCCCTCTACCAGACAACCATCACTGGGTGAGGCTAGCAACTCCTAGGTCCCAGACCCAACTTCACAGCAGGTGGAGCTTCCTATTCTGACCTTAGACACCACCACACAGTCCGAGGTTCCACCTGTTGCCTCCACAGTGCCAGCATCTGACCCCACAGCTGCCATGGATGTTCCAGCCCCTCCTAGCGCCTAGTGCGCCCTAGGAAGCCCCTAAACTTTTCTCTTACTTTCTCAATGCATTGGGGGTAATGCATGCTTCTTGGTTGGGGGTGGGGAATTCAAATTTTTCTGTGAAAATTTTATATAAACTATTTAATTTAATAGTGTAGATTTTTAGATAGCAACGAATTCACCTTGGTTTTTCTTCGCCGGGTTATTTTCCAAGGGTGTAATAGTAGAACCATGGCGGTAGAACAAAATGCTTTGACTTGTTTGTTGTTGTTGTTGTTCTAGCTTCAAGCATGTGGTAAGTTTTTGTTGAATAAATTGCAGCCTTCTAATTTTATAAATAAACGGTTAGTCATTCTTGTGAACTCGAGGCTCGCTCTTTGACTTTTTGCTTACTCAAAATCTCAAATATCATGTGGTGAAGCTTTGAGTTGCCTTGCATTCACTTGGGGGCTGAAATTATGTTGTGTCGAACAGTTCATGCATTTTGAGTGAATGAGGATTTGTATAAATAAAGCATATGCTTAACTTGTGATTTCTAGAACTTGCCCGATTGGTTTCTTAATGCAACTCCCAGGTTAATGATTGGGTGCTGAAATGATCTTAGGCTCTCTTTGTGATTGCTAGCTAATTTTGACAAAATTGACCTCCCTGATAGATCAATTACCCTAGTTACCCCCGTTGAGCCTTTAACCTTTTATTTGGATACTACATTACAAACCTTTACCCCTTTTTGAAATAATTTCTCTTTTGAACCCATCCTTCCTTGAATGATTAAGAATGAGGTTAAAAGCCTAAGTTGGGGGTGCCGGCGTAAAGTAGAAATTGGTAAGGTTGTCTACTGTGTGTAGAAGAAAAAAAAAACCTCAAAGTTGTAAATATGAATATACTCAAGCTCCAAAGGCAAAAAAAAGAAAAAACTTTTGTACAGAAAAAAAAGAAGGAGAGAAATGGATTGGAGTCTTGTGAAAGCTGAAGAAATACTTTGAGGTGGTTCTATGTCGATAAGCCGAGGTCAATAAGTGCTATGTGGTAAAGAAGCAAAGTGTATGTAGAGTTAAAGGAGGGTATAGCCACTACATTCCCAAATATTCGTCCAACCCGTCCCGACGCCTACACTAAAACCCGTGAAAAGTCCTTGGTGATCGATAACCAATTATTCTTGAGATAGCAACAAGTTAAAATAAGGGCAAGCATATGGACTGATTCTTGTAGAATTTAGCTTTCTTTCTGAGTGCAAGAGTGTTTGATTGCATCCCCTGCACATATTTGTGAGTTGGGTATTTTCTTTATTGTGAGCACACATGAATTGCAAGATTTAGCAGAAGTTAGGTTCTTGAAGTAGGATACAAGTGCACACTTAGCTGTGGGTAGCATTCTGTCATTTGCTTGAGGCTTGAAGTTTACAAGTTGATTGGTCGAATTGCTAAATGATAGTTGTCTTCCACGAATGGTGAACAAAAGAAGTTACATGCTTGTTAGCAGACAGTCAGAACCATCTACAATCACTGCTGTTTTGTGATCTGTCAGAAATAGAGTAGTGTATGATAGGATGATTTTGTTTTAGTTGCTTGAGTACAAGCAAGAGTCTAAGTTGGGGTGTTGATGTGCCGTAGAATTTCGGCACTTTTGATACTAATTAAAAAGACTTTAGCTTGTCTTTTGAAGCATTTATAGTTATTTCTTATGAGGTTATGGTGTTTTGTAGTGTACTAGACTTGAAGAACCAAGAACACGGAAAAGAAGACAAAAACCCATAGAAGGGCAAAAATGCGGCAGGTCTATGACCGCATAAGTGGTGTGCGAGCCGCAAACCAAATGCAGAATGAAGCAGGTGGTCTAGCTTTTGAAGAGAGAAATATACGGTCTATTATGCGACCGCATAATGCTTCTACAGACTGCATAATGACCACATAAGTCTAACAGGAGATTCTGCGAGAGCACTTTTGTGATGCAGTCTACGGTCTCATAACCAATATGCGGACTGCATAATGGATCTGCGATGGGGAACTGGGCATGCAATTATGCAGTGACTTTGTATTTCTGCAGACTGCATACTTGATCTGGGACCCATTCCGCGATCGCAGAAGTGTTCTGCAGGGGCATTTTTGTCTAAACTTGACCCCGACTTTTCGCCCATTATAAGTAGATTTACTAGGGTTTTTGTGGGACATCTTGTTTGAAAAAGAAGCTACATTGAAGGCATTGAATACACTATTGTTTTGGAAGCTTTTGAAGAGAGAATCTTGTATCTTTGTAAGTTTTATGAGTTTATTTATTGTTTTGTTGTTGGATTCTCGTATGAGTAGCTAGTTTTAAATACTAAGGTTGTGGACCCTAAATGGGTGTAATGTTAACGGGTTTTTACAATTGAATATGTATAATGGTTGGTTGATATTTATTCATTTATTATGCTTCATTTATTGTTGGTGGTTGCAAACATTAACTAATTCCATTTTACTCTATCTTTACTTGGAAAAGTGGGTTAGAGTTTGGTAGAATTGAATATAAAAAACTCAAGGCTTTAAACCTTGTTTAATAGAATTGCTTAGGAATAATTGGGTTCTATTTGACATAAATTGGTTATTCTTAATTGCAACTCTTTTATATTTGGAAAAATCATAAAGAGAAAATAAACCCATTGATAGGAACACAACCTGGTTTCCTTAATAAAGTTAATTGCATTCTCACAATAGAATAGTTTTCTTTATTACACATAATTACAACACTCTCTTTTAAGCTAACGGAATATAATTACGATTTAAGTCAAGTTTCACTCTATTCAAGTAACCTTTTCACACCTATTCCATGTGAGATTTGACCCCAACCTAGTTGGGTTATTATATTTGACATCGATTGCCTTACACCATTCATTTAGGTGTAATTTGAGCGTATCACTCGTCATCAGCCGCATTACCAGTGAGTTCGAGATAGCTTTTGGAGACTTCAAGGTATATTTGCCGCGTCCGCAGACCTCGGAGTCCCCTTCTATTCTTCCCCGTGTCAAACACTTTCTTTATTTTCTTTTTGTAGACTCTGGTGTATATAGATGTTATTTCCTTTCCGTATCTTGTGACTCATGATATTTCGGGTTTTGGAAAAGTTGTGTTGTCGCGACCTCATTTCCCCTACGGTTGGTATCGTGATGGCACCTAGCAAACAATTACTGAATAACAATAATAAATAACATCTAACAACTTTAGAAATTAAATTCTCTATAAAACTTACAATTCCCAAAATCGGTAGTACAAGTCATAAGCCTTTCTAGGAGAAGTTTTACATAATGAATATATCATTGTTCCGGAATAAAAGAAACAATGGAAATAAATACATTAGAGAGTGACTTCAGAGCATGCGAACGCCCGACAGGTGTACCTTGAAGTCTCCAGCCACACAAAGCATGAGTCTCAAAACCTACTCGATCTGAAGTACCTGACTCTACACAAAAAAATGTGCAGAAGCGTAGAATGAATACACCACGATGGTACCCAGTAAGTATCAAGCCTAGCCTCAGTAGAATAGTGACAAGGCTAGGTCAAGACACTCACTGAATATCTAAACATGTACAAAATATGACATAAAGCTAACAAGAAAGGAATATTAAAGAAATGTCAATAGAAACAGAAATCAGATTACAAACAGAAGTAACGATAAGGGAAACACGACTGGCAACGAAAAATAACCAGGTAATTAGACAAAAACATAGTTGGGATACATACAAGGGTAAATGTAGTCAAGTAGGCAAAATGATATCAACTCAACCAATCAAATTGTTTCTAATACACAACTCCAATAATCCCAATTCTCTTAATTTCATACCGCATATCTCATCTTTCAAACTTTAACACACGCGGCACCCTGTGCCCACATATTTCCATCTCACCTTGCATGAAAAAATCGACGTGCGACTCAGTACATAATATCCGTGACAAATACTAATTAGGATTTTCAAAAGACTTTATGTATATATATCGAAAAGTAAAACTACAGCTTCTGAACCAAGTAGGAAATCAATGAGAAAAATGAGTTTATTTTGGAAATTATTTGGTTAATGAAAATAACCTTTCTCAAATAAATACAACATCAGATAAGCTACTGAATTTAATATAAAATTTATTGAATTACAATATAATAATAATTTCTATTTAAGTAAAATAAAAACCTCAGATAGGCCAAGGAGATTAAGATGAGAAATCAGTTGACGTAAAATATGACAACTAGTAGAAATAGTAAGTATCGAAATAAAATGCGGGTTTTAACGTAAAGGTCACACAAGGCAGCATGATATTAATTCTTTTATTTATTTAAAATCACGATATTACTAACAACTCAGTAGGACAGGAGGGAATGATTAAACGTAGTAAATTCACCTAGAAAATCAATTTACAAGAATAATAGTATTAGGAAAAAGAACTCAGGAAGTGAAGGCAAGGTGATAAGTCAACAACAATAACTCAATCCTTGAAAAAATAGTAAAGAACCGGGAATACAAATTCTCAGAATCTCATATGGAAGAACCAAAACTAATGCAACAAAACAGGGAATACAAAACACAAAATATGTTGTGGCGCGCAACCCGATCCCACCATATACTATCAATATCAAAATACACCCTTATTCAACCATATCAATTCACCCTTATTGCACCTGTTACGGCGTGCAACCCGATCCCACCGTACAATATCAATATCATGCAAGTAAATAAAATATGTTGCGGCACGCAACCTGATTCCACTATATAATATCAATATCATAATTTACCCTTATTTCATCATAATAGTCCACCCTTATTTCACCTGTTGCGGCGTGAAAATCGATCCCACCGTATAATAACAATATCCCAATATAAATATCCTCCCTTATTTCACCACCTCCCTTATTTCACCTGTTACAGCGTGCAACCCGATCCCCCTTACAATAATATAAATCAATAACAATAATTCAATAAATCTATCTACAAGAATTTCTACGATCAAGGGAATCAGTGCACAACAACGAAGGAACCACATAGAACCCGGAGGAACACGACAAACTTTACAAAATCCTCAAACATGTAAGGTACGTGATAACGAATCATGCAATCACAACAATTAGGACAGGTAGCAGAAAAGTAGAAGACATAAAAGGAACTCAACAATTAAGCGGTAACAAGACAATAAGGAAGGTAGTAACTTCAACTAAGGGATAGAAGTCCAAATAACAAGCAAGAAGTACAGTTAGGTGCTAGCAACGTCAGATAAAGCATGTAAGAGTAGACTAACAATGAGATACTACATGTTATGACAATTCAATTAAAGGCATGAGAAGACACTGGACAATCTAAACCTTTCAAATACCACATATAGACCGGGTACCCACTCGTCACCTTGCATACACGACTTTCACATAACAAGATAACACAATTTATTCAATTCCTAAAGGGTAGTTCCCCCACACAAAGTTAGGCAAGACACTTACCTCAATTATGCCAAATCAGTACTCAAATTATCTTTTCCTTTACAAATTCACGTCCGCTCGGCTCAATCTGGCCAAAGACGACTTAAAGACATCAAACAATGCAAGAGAAAACAATTCCAATTAACAAAGCTATGCTGCTTATACAATTTGGAAAAAGTCAACAAAAGTCAACTCCCTGGGCTCCCACCTCGGAACCCAATAAAATTATAAAATACGAACACCTACTCCGATATGAGTTCAACCATACCAAAATCATCAAATTCCGATACCAATCGCCTTTTAAATCATCATTTTACATTTTGAAAGATTTTACAATTTTCCCCAAATTTTCCTTTAGATTCTCATGAATTTTGATGTTAAATCTAAGGTATAATCAGAAAATATAATTGAAAATTAGTTAGAGGAACTTACCCAATAATTTGATAAAAAAAATCCTCTTTCTAAATCGCCCACTCTCGGACCTAGGGTTCAAAATATGATAAAATAAAGCAAAAACCCGAATTACACAGTTGAAACAAACTGGAGATGTCCCTCGCAAAAGCAAAGAAGCCTTCGCAAATTGCGAACAAGAACAGGGCTGGAAAAGGTCGCATTTGCGACAAAAAGTTCGCGATTGTGAACTGGGCATCGCAATTGCGATAGAGATGTTCGCAATTGCGACCACACCAGAAACCAGCAGTCTCCCCGACATGGAAATGAGCATAACTCCCTCATATGATGTACAAATTCGATGATTACTTTTGATATGGCTCCGTAATTACAATACAGATCTAAAGGTTCAATGAGAACTGAATTTGGAGCTCATTTTATTAATGTGGTACCATTTATGCTTGAAGAAACGACGACGAAGCATAAAAAACAAGCGCAACACAACCTAAACCTATCCGAAACTCACCCAACCAACTCGAGACCTCGTCCGAACATACCAACAAGTCCCGTAACACAGCACAAAGTCGCTCGCGCGATCAAAACACCTAAATAACCTTTAGAACTACGAATCGGATGCCAAAACACATGAAAATCACAATGAATTTCAAGAACTTCTAGAATCGCAACCAAGCATCTGAACCATATCAAATCAACTCCAAATGACAACAAATTTTGCAGGCAAGTTCCAAATGACATAACGGACCTATTACAAGTTCCAAAACCACAATCCATATCCGATAGCCTTAAAGTCAAACCATGGTCAAACTTAGGAAAATTCTAAACTTTTAAATTGCCAACTTTCGCCAAATGATGTCGAAACCTTGTAGAAACATCCATATGAAATTCCGAGCACACACCCAAGTCCAAGATCACCGTCCGAACCTACCGGAACCATCGAAACTCCGATTTGAGGTCAAATACTCATAAGTCAAACCTTGGTCGATTCCTTCAACTTCGAGCTTCTCAAATGAGAGTCACTCCTAAAAATTCTTTCCAAACCTCTCATAAACCCGAACCGATGATGCACGCAAGTGATGATACGCTGTGTGAAGCTACTCGTGACCACAAACTGCCGAGACAGACGCAATTTCTCAAAACGAACAGGCGGGTCGTTACATCCTCCCTCTTAAACATACGTTCCTCCTCGAATGTGCCAGGAGTCATCCCAAAGCTATCAAATCACTGCATGAGCTCACCATACATACGCCCGAGGGTGATTCCCCATCACCCAACCTACGTAGGCCTGGCCAAGAAACTTAACTGAAGACCTCACTTCATCCTTAGTCCATAACTTAAGACATAACCTAACCCTCAACATCTGAAACTCATCCTAAAATCCGAATCTCGCATCATCAGGTTGTACAAACCTGAACAAGCTGAATCGAGCAAGAATTTCAACCCAGAGCACAATCACATGCTGTTCCACAAAAATCAAATGCCCGCAGTAATACCATCTGACCATCATAGCTGCCAATAACAATCTGGATGCCGGCAATATGCTTCACATTGAATAAATCCTTGTTCTGGACCTCCACGACTGTCACGACCCCAAATCTTAAACCGGCCGTGATGGCGCTTATCGTGGAACTAGGCTAGCCAATATTCACATAATTACAGTTTCTTTCAAAAATCCCAACCTATGTTAATATTTCACAAAAGTATATAGAATTACTAAATCCATTAGGCAGAATAAATAGCTAAACAGTCTAAACCATCCCCAAAATCCGGAGTCAACATCTCATGAGCATCTAAGAAATATGCCAAAAGGTATACTATTATAATACAAAACCTCTGAACGAATAACTAGATACAACATAAGAAGGGAAAATAGAGATGCTACGGACACTGAACAACTACCTCTATATCCCAAACTCGGGCTCCGCACGGAATAGATGGCTAACGCTCAGTATCAGCACATGTATCTGCACACAGGGGTGCAGGGAGTAATGTGAGTACGCCAACTCAGTAGTAATGAAAATAAATCAAGTCTAAGAGGCAAGAAACACATAAAAATCAATATAATCAGCTCACAATATGCACAACCTTTCTTTCCGATAGTATAAACATAGATATATGAAATCAACATGCCTTAAAGGCCAACTTCAGAAAAAAAATTCTTTGGAAAATGTGTTTTCCAACAATTTCCAAAAATAAAAATAATCGAAGGATTTAGTGAAAAATGAAATAAATAATAAGTAGCCCCTCGGGAAAAAAACATGGATCATAAGTCAACCCTTGGGCAGAACATCACTCAACACCTCACAGCCACTCAGTATCAGCCCCTCGAGCAACCTCGCTGTCACTCATGCCTCCCAATCACTCGTCATTTGGCACTCGGCAGCTAGCACTCGCACTCAGTAGGTACCTGCGCTCATTGGGGTGTGTACAAACTCCGGAGGGGCTCCTTCAGCCCAAGCGCTAATATCAAGCCACCTCGTGGCATATCATATCCTCACAATCAGGCCCTCGGCCTCACTCTGTCAGAAACTCTCAAAAGCCCCTCGGGGGGTATCAGTAAAACGGGGTACTCGACCCAAAAGCATCATTTTATATCTCAAAACAGTGTAAATAAGGCTGAGTTTCAAAAAATAGTTAAGCACAATATGACTGAGTGTAAGTCATAAATCAACAGTGAGGAAATAGCAGTAAAAAGCAACATAGGGGTCTAAACAAGTTGGTACGAGGCCCCAAACACAGCTTATAGCCCAAATATAACAGTAGTCTTTAGAACACAATTTAACTTATGATTTAGAGTAAAATATGCAACTCAATAGTTGCCGCGGAGACGACCAAGTCCAATCCAAAAATCAGTGCGCGCCACATACTCGTCATCCGATATGTGCGCCATTCTAAAAACAGTGAGAAATATGAAGTCCGGAGTTTCATACCCTCAGGACAAGATTTATAGCCATTACTTACCTCTACCCGGCCGCAATACTAATTCGCGATGCTCTTGCCCCTCAAATTGGCTCCCGATTGTTCCGAATCTAACCAAAACCAGATTAACATCATCAATATACACTAAAGGAACAAAACCCAATTGAAAACTATCGATTTAGACACAATTCTTGAAATTCAGCCAAACCTGAGCCCCTGGCCCACGCCTCGGAATTCGATAAAATTTACATCACTAGAATCCTTGCCCTCCCACGATTCTATACATACCAAGAACACCAAAATCAGACCACAATTGCCCACTCAATTCCTCAAAAGAAAATTCCAATTCCATGCACTTAACTTCCCCAAATGTTTGGGTTTAAATTCAAAAAATTTACGGTTTAATTACTTAGAAAATAACATAGAAACGAGTTATGAAGTTGAAAACCTTACCTCCAAGTGAGCCCCTTTGACTTCTTCTTCAATCCCTCTCAAATAGCTATAAACCCGCTTATCAATGGAGGAAAGTGGAAAACATTTCGCAATAATGGGCTTTAAAACATTCTGCCCAACACTTATTATCCCTTCAGTGCAATCGCATTTCCATGGATGCGTTCATGATGCACAGACCAGCCCACTCTATGTGATCGCATACCAACACACGCGATCGCATAGAACAAATCTCCATCCCACACACACGCCTTAGAACCTCTATGCGATCGCACCAAAGCCCACACGATCGCACTGCTTCACCTGTCCAACCTATGCGATCGCAAACTTAACCAATCGCATAGAACAAAATTCCTGCCCCACTCTTTTACTCTACGCGATCGCGGATGAATCCACGCGATCGCGGTGAAGAAATCATTGCTGCTAAAACACAAGAAAACAACAGACTCCTTAAGGCCAAAAAGTGTCAATTGAGCATCTGAAATACACTCGAGGCCCTTGGGACCTCAACCAATCCTACCAACACACCCCATAACATTATTCAAACTTAGTCGAGCCTTCGAAACACCAAAAACAACACGACAAAACCTAATTACATAAATTTCAAGCCTATGAACTTTGAAACTTCTAAATTTCGCCAATGATGCCGAAACCAACCAAAACACATCCGATTGACCTGAAATTTTGCACACATATCCAAAATGACATTACGAACCTGTTCCAAATTCCGGAATTCCATTCCGACCCCGAAAGCCTATTTTCCAGTGCCAATCGAAAATCGCTAAAAACTAACTTTCGCTGATTCAAGCCTAATTCTACACCGGACATCAAAACTTCATTCCGGACACACTCCTAAGTCCTAAATTACCTAACGAAGCTATTCGACCAATAAAATACACATTTCGAGGCTGTTTACCAATAAGTCAACTCCCAATTAACTTTTTCAACTATTAAGCTAATTTAAGAGACTAAGTGTCTCAGTTCTCACCACGACCACTCCGAACCCGAACCAACCAACACAACACAACATAAATAGGCTAAGAAACATACAATAAAGTAGAAACGGGAGAAATGGGGCTAATCTCACGGAATGACCGGCCGGGTCGTTACATCCTCCCCATCTTAAATAAACGTTCGTCGTCCTCGAACGGGTCTAGAAACATACCTAGAATCTGGAATAAGTGAAGATATCTTCTCCGCACCTCCCGCTTGGTCTCCCAGGTGGCATCCTCGACCGGCTGACCCCTCCACTGAACCTTCACTGAAGCCATATCCTTAAACCTCAACTTTCTGACCTGACGACCCAAAATAGCCACTAGCTCTACCTCATATGACATATCACCCTCGAGCTGGACCGTGCTGAAGTCCAAGACATGAGACGGGTCACCAACATACTTCCGGAGCATTGAAACATGGAACACCGGATGACTACTCGATAAGCTGGGAGCCAAGGCAAGTCTATACGCCACCTCCCCAATCCTCTGAAGCACCTCAAATGGCCCAATGAACCTGGTACTCAGCTTTCCCCTCTTCCCGAACCTCATAACACCCTTCATGGGTGGCACCTTCAGCAACACCTTCTCCCCAAGCATGAAAGACACATCTCGGACCTTTCGGTCCGCATAAATCTTCTACCTAGACTGCACCGTGCGAAGACGCTCCTACCATATAAAGCCTCATACGGAGCCATCTGGATACTCGACTGATAACTATTATTATATGCAAACTCCGTGAGTGGCAGAAACTGGTCTCATGAACCCCCAAAATCAATGACACGTGCACGCAACATATCCACCAAAATCTGAATAGTACGCTCCGACTGCCCGTCGGTCTGAGGATGAAACACTGTGCTGAACTCGACCTGAGTATCCAACTCCCTCTGTACGGCTCTCCAAAACTGAGATTTGAACTGAGTACCTCTGCCAAAAATGATAGAAACTAGAACCCCATGCAATCGGACAATCTCCTTGATATAAATCTCAGCTAACCGCTCCGAAGAATAAGTAGTACCAACAGGAATGAAGTGCGTGGACTTGGTCAGCCGATCCACAATAACCCATATAGCATCAAACCTCCTCGAAGTCCGTGGGAGCCCAACTACAAAGTCCATGGTGATCCGCTCCCACTTCCACTCCGGAATATCTAATCTCTGAAGCAATCTACCTGGTCTCTAGTGCTTATGCTTGACCTGCTGATAGTTGAGACATCAAGCCACGAACTCAACAATATCCCTCTTCATCCGCCTCCATCAATAATGATGCCTCAAATCCTGATACATCTTTGCGGCACCAGGATGGATGGAATACCGCGAACTATGGGCCTCAGCCAGAATCAAATCTCGAAGTCCATCCATATTGGGCACACAAATACGGTCCTGCATCCTCATGACCCCATCGTCACCAATAACCACATCCGTGGCATCACCGCAACAGACCCTGTCCTGAAGAACGAGCAAGTGTGGATCATCATACTGGCGTGCTCTAATCGATCATAAAAAGAAGACCTGGAGGCTACACAATCAAATACCCGCGGGGGCGCTGATAGATCCAATCTCACCAACTGAACCGCTAAAGCCTGAACATCAAGTGCTAACAGCCGCTCTACTACTGGAAGGTAGGCTAGACTCTCCAAACTCTCCGCTCTGCGACTCAGGGCATCGACCACTACATTGGACTTCCCCGGATAATATAAAATAGTGAGGTCATAGTCCTTGAGAAGCTCCAACCACCTCCTGTGATGAAAATTCAGATCCTTCTGCTTAAGCAGATGCTGCAAACTATGGTGATCAGTGAAAATCTCACAATGCACTCCATACAAATAATTACGCCAAATCTTCAAGAGGTGAACAATAGCTGCTAGCTCAAGATCGTGCACTGGATAATTCTTCTCGTGCACGTTCAAATGTCTGGACGCGTAGGCAATCACCCTACCGTCCTGCATCAAAACCGCTCTAAGGCCAACTCTCGAGGCATCAGAGTCAACTGTATAAGAACCTGAACCCGTAGGCAAAAAATCAATACCGGTGCTGTAGTCAAAGCTGACTTGAGCTTCTGAAAGCTCTCCTCACACTCCTCAGTCCACCTGAACTGAGCACCCTTCTGGGTCAGTCTGGTCATAGGTGCTGCAATAGATGAGAATCCCTCTACAAAACGACGATAGTACCCTGCCAAACCAAGGAAACTGCGAATCTCGGTAGCTGATGACGGTCTAGGCTAGCTCTGCACCACCTCTATCTTCTTTGGATCAACGTGAATACCCTCACTGGACACCACGTTACCCAAGAACGCTACTGAATCAAGCCAGAACTCACACTTTGAAAATTTTGCGTACAATCTCTTCTCCCTCAAGGTCTGAAGCACAACTCTCAAATACTGCTCATGATTCTCCCGAGATCGGGAATACACCAAGATATCGTCAATAAACACAATGACGAAAGAATCCAAATAATGCCGAAATACACTATGCATGAAGTGCATAAAGGCTACTGGGGCATTGGTCATCCCAAAAGACATAACCAGAAACTCATAATGACCATATCTAGTCCTGAAAGCAGTCTTCGGAATGTCTGACCCCCGAATCTTCAACTGATGATAACCTGAACATAAGTCAATCTTGGAAAATACCTTGGAACCCTGCAACTGATCAACCAAGTCATCTATACGAAGCAAGGGATACCGGTTCTTCACCGTAACTCTGTTCAGCTACCGATAATCAATACACATACGCATAGAACCATCCTTCTCCTTTACAAACAACACCGGTGCACCCTAAGGTGACACACTAGACCGAATGAACCTCTTATCTAGGAGTTCCTAAAGCTGCTCCTTTAATTCCTTTAGCTCCACTGGTGCCATACGATAAAGTGGAATAGAAATAGGCTGGCTGCCTGGCACCATGTCAATACCAAAATCAATGTCCCTGTCAGGTGGCATGCTTAGCAGGTCTGTAGGAAACACATCCAGAAAAGCACGGACCACAGGAACCGAATCAATAGCAGGAGCTGCACCACTGACATCCCTCACAAAAGCCAGATAAGATAAACACCCCTTCTAAACCATACGCTGAGCCTTCAGGTAGGAAATCACCCTGCTAGACATATACTCAGAAGAACCTCTCCACTCAACCCTCAGACATCCTGGAATAGCTAAGGTCACGCTCTTAGCGTGACAATCAAGAACAGCATGACACGGAGATAACCAATCCATGCCCAATATCACATCAAAATCGACCATGCTGAGTAACAGTAGGTCCACTCGGGTCTCCAGACCCCCAATAGATATCACACACGACTGATACACACGGTCCATAACAACTGTATCACCCACCGGAGTCGACACGTGAACAGAGATAACTAATGACTCACGAGGCATATCCACAAAATGGGAAAAATATGAAGAAACATAGGAATATGTAGAACCAGGGTCAAATAAAGCCAAAGCATCTCGGCAACAGACTGAGACAATACCTGCGATCACTGCATCGGAGGCCATAACATCTGGCCTGGCTGGAAATGCATACATACGGGCCTGACCTCTACCTGCTCGACCTTCCCCTCTAGGGAGGCCTCTAGCTGACTGACTACCACCCCTGGCTGCCTGGGCGGGTGGTGAAGTAACTGGGGCTGAAGTCGAGGGATGGCCCCTCAGCTGAGAAGATCCACTGGGATGACGGGGACATTGCCTCCACATGTGCCCAAACTCTCAACACTCAAAACAACTTCCTGGAGCTAGAGGGGGGGACTGGTAGAAACCCCTGGCACAAAAATGGCCACTAGAAAACTCATGCATAGATGAAATCTGAAATGGTGGTGCTCAAGCTGCACTCTGAGCTAGGAGGGAACCGAATAAAGAACGGCCGGGTTGAGAACCCTGGGGACCATGCCCCAAAGATGCACCACTATAGGCTGGGCGGACTGACTGAGGAGGCTTGAATGAACGGCCTCTACCATGCTGAAACTGCCCCCTAGAAGGAGCACCACTAGAACTGCCTGATCCACGAGGCCTCTTGGCCTCCCTCTCCTCCCGCTCCTGGCACAGAACAGACTCAATATCTCGAGCAATATCAACAACCTTCTCGAATATAGCATCTGATACTCTCTCCCGGGTCATGAAAAGGCGGAGCTGATAAGTGAGGCCATCCACAAACCTCCTAACCCTCTCCCTATCAGTAGGTACCAACTCGGTAAAATGATGAGCCAACTCCGAAAACCACATCTCATACTACATCACTAATAGCTCCCCCTAGCATAGCTGCTCAAAATGCCTACGTTGCTCCTCACTGTGAGACTGGGGTACATACTTCTCCAAGAAGATAGTGGAGAACTGCTTCCAGGTGAGGGGTGCTAAACCAACAGGCCTACGCCTCTCAAAAGACTCCCACCAAGTAAAAGCAACACCAGAGAACTGAAAAGTAGCAAATGAGACCCCAATGGTCTCCAAAATCCCAGCAGTACGCAACATCCTCTGACACTTATCCAAAAAACCCTGGGCATCCTCGCCCTCAGCACAACTGAATGTCGGAGGCTGTAGTCTACTAAACCTCTCCAGTCTATGCTGCTCGTCCTCTGGCATAGCCGGAACCACGAAGTCCCGAACTGGAGCAACCGGCTGGGCTGGAACAGCCCTCGGTGTCTACTGGCCCTGAGTAGCCTGCTTACGTGTCCGGGAAACTAGAGTTTGACTGCCTCCCCCGACCTGAGAAGTAGCGGCAAATGCCTGAGCAAGGGTGGTACACACAGTCAAGATCTGAGCCAAGGTCTTCTAAAGACCCGGAATAATAATAATAGGTACTGCCGGTGCCTCAACTTGTTCTAGTGGAGTATCTATGGCGGGAATCTGATCCTGAACAGTAGGGGGATCAACTGGCACTGCGCTGGATGCTACACGGGCTGGCCCTCTACCTCTATCACAGCCTCGACCCCTCGCTAGTCTAGCTGGTGGCTGATCACTCTGATCGGTAGCGCGAGTCCTCACCATCTGTGAGAGAAGGAAACAACAGAAGTTTAGATTTCCAGAACCAACAAAATGGCACGACCGAAGTCAAGAAAAATGAGATTGTTCCTAAGGGTTCCGCAGCCTCTCGAAGATAAGTACAGACGTCTCTGTACCAATCCGCAAGACACTACTAAACCTGCTCATGACCGTGTCCTATGTAACCTAGGCTCTGATACCAACTTGTCACGACCCCAAATCCTAAATCGGTCGTGATGGCGCCTATCGTGGAACTAAGCTAGCCAATATTCACATAATTACAGTTTCTTTCCCAAATCCCAACTTATGTCAATCTTTCGCAAAAGTATATAGAATTACTGAATCCATTAGGCAAAATAAACAGCTAAACAGTCTAAACCAACCCCAAAATTCGGAGTCAACATGTCATGAGCATCTTAGAAATATGCCAAAAAGTATACTATTATACTACAAAACCTCCGAAGGAATAACTAGATACAACATAAGATGGGAAAACAGAGATGCTGCGGACGCTGAACAACTACCTCTATATTCCAAACTCCGGCTCCGCACGAAATAGATGGCTAACGCTCAATATCAGCACCTGTATCTGCACACAGGGGTGCAGGGAGTAATGTGAGTACGCCAACTCAGAAGTAATGAAAATAAATCAAGTCTAAGCGGCAAGAAAAACATAAATCAATATCATCAGTTCACAATATGCAAAGCCTTTCTTTCCAACAGTATATACATAGATATATGAAATCAACATGCTTTAAAAGCCATTTTCAGAAAAAAAATCCTTTAAAAAATGTGTTTTCAAACAATTTCAAAAATAAAATAACCGAAGGATTTAGTGTAAAATTAAATAAATCATAAGTAGCCCCGCTGGAAAAAACGTGGATCATAAATCACCCCTTGGGCAGAACATCACTCATCACCTCACAAGCACTCAGTATAAGCCACTCGGGAAACCTCACTTTCACTCATGCCTCCCAATCACTCGTCACTTGGCACTCGGCAGCCAGCACTCGCACTCAGTAGGTACCTGCGCTCACTGGGGTGTGTACAAACTCCGGAGGGGCTCCTTCAGCCCAAGCGCTAATATCAAGCCACCTCGTGGCATATCATATCCTCACAATCAGGCCCTCGGCCTCACTCTGTCAGAAACTCTCAAAAGCCCCTCGGGGGGTATCAGTAAAACGGGGTACTCGACCCAAAAGCATCATTTTATATCTCCAAACAGTGTAAATAAAGCTGAGTTTCCAAAAATAGTTAAGCACAATATGACGGAGTGTAAATCATAAATCAATAGTGAGGAAATAGCAGTAAAAAGCCCCCAAGGGGTCTCAACAAGTCGGCACGAGGCCCCAAACACGGTTGTAGCCCAAATATGGCAGTAGTCTTTAGAACACAATTTAACATATGATTTAGAGTAAAATATGCAACTCAATAGTTTTCGCGCAGAGGACGAAGTCCAATCCAAAAATCTGTGCGCGCCACATACTCGTCATCCTATATGTGCGACATTCTAAAAACAGTGAGAAATATGAAGTCCAGGGTTTCATACCCTCAGGACAAGATTTATAGCCATTACTTACCTCTACCGGGCCACAACACTAATCCGCGATGCTCTTGCCCCTCAAATTGGCTCCCGATTGCTCCGAATCTAACATAAACTAGATTAACATCATCAATATACGCTAAAGGAACAAAACCCAATCGAAAACTATCAATTTAGAGACACTTCTCGAAATTCGGCCAAACCCGAGCCCCGGGTTCACGTCTCGGAATCCTAGCCCTCCCACGATTCTATACATACCAAGAACACCAAAATCGGACCACAATTGCCCACTCAAATCCTCAAAAGAAAATTCCAATTCCATGCACTTAACTTCCCCAAATTTTTGGGTTTAAATTCAAAACTTTTCCGGTTTAATTACTTAGAAAATAACATAGAAACGAGTTATGAAGTTGAAAATCTTACCTCCAAGTGAGCCCATTTGATTTCTTCTTCAAGACCTCTCAAATAGCTCTAAACCCACTTATCAATGGAGGAAATTGGACAAAATTTTGAAACAATGGGCTTTAAAACATTCTGCCCAGCACTTATAATCCCTTAAGTGCGATCGCATTTCCGGGAATGCGTTCGCGATGCACAGACCAGCCCACTCTATACAATCGCATACCAACACACGCGATCGCATAGAACAGATGTCCATCCCACACATGCGCCTCAGAACCTCTATACGATCGCACCAAAGCCCACGCGATCGCACTGCTTCACCTGTCCAACCTATGCGATCGAAATCCTAACCAATCGAACACATAGAACAAAATTCCTGCCCCGCTATTTTACTCTACGCGCTTGCGGATGAATCCACGGGATCACGGTGAAGAAATCACTGTTGCTAAAACACCAGAAAACAACAGACTCCTTAAGGCCAAAAAGTTTCCGTTGAGCATCCGAAATACACTCGAGGCCCCCGGGACCTCAACCAATCCTTCCAACACACCCCATAACATCATTCAAACTTAGTCGAGCCTTCGGAACACCAAAACAACACGAAAACACCAAAATTACATCAAATTCAAGCCTATGAACTTTGAAACTTCTAAATTTCGCCAATGATGCCGAAACCAACCAAAACATATCTGACTGACCTGAAATTTTGCACACATATCCGAAATGACATTACGAACCTGCTCCAACTTTTGGAATTCCATTCCGACCCCGATAGCCTATTTTCCACTGCCAACCGGAAATTGCCAAAAACTAACTTTCGTCAATTCAAGCCTAATTCTACACCGGACATCAAAACTTCATCCTGAACTCCTAAGTCCCAAATCACCTAATGAAGCTATCCGAGCCATAAAATCCACATTCCGAGGTCGTTTACCAATAAGTCAACTCCTAGTTAACGTTTTCAACTATTAAGCTAATTTAAGAGACTAAGTGTCTCAGTTCTCACCACGATCACTCCGAACCCGAACCAACCAACCCAACACAACATAAATAGGCTAAGAAACATATAATAAAGCAGAAACGGGGGAAACAGGCTAATCTCAGAGTACGACCGGCCGGATCGTTACAACGATGCTGGCCAAGATACAAGAAACATGCAGAAAATCACAACTACCCATGAAGTCAACAAGCCAAGAAGCTCTCCCGTCCCTCAAGAGGCATTGCCCAAATATGAGCGGAAATATCATCATCCTTCCAACCACTCCTCTTCCCAAAACGATAGTGCGAATCTCTAATCTAAGAACCTCTTCCCATCCAATACTAGCAGCCCAGCTAACAACTCATCATGGAACCATACAGATTCTCACATAACACGGTTCATACACCAAACAGGCAATAACCCAGGCATGTAGCAAAATAGAATAAAAGCAAGGTATGAGGATTATCTAACAAGTGCAACAAAGATAATAACAAAGTAAAGTTTCATGAAAAGGGTATCTCACATAACATCCTCTTCTTGCGTGCAGCCCCACCCCAAATATATATCAATCCACATAGGGATACTCATCGAGCCAGAGTGCTCGGGTTCACTGATCACATGAATGCTGATATCAAGCACAATAGAGTGCACAAGTATAATTGTGGGAAATGAATAGAAATAGAACAACATGGAGGAAAACAAGCACAACTAAGGTGCAATGAGAAAATCAACATCATCGGGCCATATTTCTTACATCGCCATAAGGCCTGAACAAAATTACATTATGCGTGGAGAATAATCTTACAACCTCACAGCCTGTCACAACATAAAAGAGTAGCACATAACATAGGCCAGGGGAAAAAATTATATCCATTCTGCCCGATAACATAACCATGATATCGACTTCACAAGAGTACCCAAATTCGATCCGATATAAAGTACACATTCTCATTGGGTTTTCAAATAGCCCCAAAAACCAAATCCTGATCATTCCCAAATTGGTAAATACCCCTCCACAAGTCCATAGCAACCTACCGACAATTTATGCCATTAGTTATCCCATTCTCAACATTTATTCATAATCCGCAAACAAGAAATACTCCGCATATGAGGACATCAACTCCAAAACCTCAGGAATACCATAGTTTCCATACCCGATCTCAACTACGCTATGCGAATGGCTGATACATCATCATCTTACTGAAGCACCAATGTAAATTTTCCATCCGTGTAACGAAACTTGAACCTCAGAAGCCTCAAAACCCCGTAATCACCATACCACTAGCCAAGCATCTGCAACACATAACACGAGGTACCTTCCTGAAATTCACGCTCTTCACATATGATATTCAATAATGCCAACATTATATTAACTTCTTATATCCATCCATGAGAAAACCATAATGTACAACATATTCCTTAGGCCCATACCAGACAGTCGACTCAAGTCGTGGCCAACAATATCGAGAACTATCTATGACTCGCCCGCACACAACTGAGCCATCAGGACTGCATCTCCCAAAATCAACCAAGTTACACAAACTGTCCAATCCAAAAGTACTTCCACGGATGCCGGTAGAGAATTCCCATTCAAAAAGGACCAATTACTTCCATTGCCATGCTGACCCAATACCATAGAGCTAGCCCATTTCCTCAAATACTCTTCTTTCCTCTGGGGTAACACTTATTCCTGCCGATACACAATGATCCCAACCAAAACCCAATGTAGAAAATCCTAGCACGAACTCCGCAGCCCAGAAGCTCATAAATTACAGTCTTTCCTCTAAAAACAGTCCATAATGCCGAAACTAAGATGCCCATGCTGAATAGACCTCCTGTGAATCTGAAGTTGTTTCTCTGACTACCTTTGATACTGAAATGTAGATCCATTAATGACGTAGAAACATCGTAAGCCCCAACATCATCCCATGCAAGATCTCATATCTTAATCATATGCAAATTTCAGGGAACCATTCCAATACCATATATATATATACATATCTGGCCAAAACTGATGTAACACCTGACTCTGCAATCTGAATGCCGCTAGTGGATTCCTCACTTGGTGCGAAACCATAGAAAAAACATCTCATGATCCACAAAACTAACCCTCACAGCTCGTACAACATCAATTACAAGGTACTCTAAGTCATTTGCTAAGCGCACGTCCATTCTCGTGACAGTCAAACTCGCTTCCTTCAGTGCCTTGAACGATAAAATATACCTCCCACTGAGTAGAAATCCCATATGACCCACATAGTCTCCAATGCCACCAACTATCATTAAATCAACATCCACCTCGTGACCCTACCATGATCGTGACGACTAGCCAACAGATAACCCAAGCTCGTACTTATCAACCAGATTCCAGAACCCTTTGCACCTCAGCGTGAACAACTGAATAAACTCTCAATACCTCCGCATCCTCAGTATGGATGAGACGTCGAGACAAAGTTTGAGCATCCATGGCCCACTCGTTGCCCATCCGCAGCATCACAAACCATTGGCGCATAGTTGATATCGAGTGCGCAATATGATACACGAGTTGATGCAAAGGAACATAAGATATATGCTTTGAGCTTAATCAATGTCGCATGATAAAGAATGAAAGAGGTGGAATTTCCTAATAGTTTTCGTAGCCTCTCGAAGAAAAGTACAGACGTCTCTATGCCGATCCACAAGACTCTACTAAAACTGCTTATAACTCATAGCACTTATGAACCTAGAGCTCTAATACCAACTTGTCACGACCCAATTTCCCCTCCGTTAGGTATCGTGATGGAACCTAGTCTTAGGGAATATGTAAGCCAAGAATTTACTAAATAATGATAATAAATAATGTCTAAAAACTTTAGAAATTGAATTACCTATAAAACATACAATTCCCAAAATCGGTAGTATAAGTCATAAGCCTTTCAAGGAGAAGTTTTACATAATGAATAAATAACTGTTCCAGAATAGAAGAAACAATGGAAATAAACACATTAGAGGGAGACTTCGGAGCCTGCGAACACCCGGTAGGTGTACCTTGAAGTCTCCAGCCACACCAAGCATGAGTCTTAAAACCTACTCGATCCAAGTACCTGACTCTGCTAAAAAAATGTGCAGAAGTGTAGCATGAATACATCATGGTGGTACCCAGTAAGTATCAAGCCTAACCTCGGTAGAGTAGTGACGAGGCCAGGTCAAGACACTCACTGAACATCTAAACATGTGCAGGATAAAGCTAACAAGAAAGGAATATTAAAGAAATGTCAATAGCAACAGAAATCCGATTACAAACAGAAGTAACGATAAGGGAAACACCACTGGAAACGAGAAATAACAAGGTAATTAGGCAACAACAAAGTTGGGATACGGAAAAGGGTAAATGTACTCAAGTAGGTAAAACGATGTCAACTCAACCAATCAAATTGTTTCTAATACACAAGTCCAATAATCCCAATTCTCGTATTTCATACCACATATCTCATCTTTCAACCCTTTAACACACACGGTACCTTGTGCCCACATCTTTCCATCTCACCTTGCAAGGCAAAATACACATGCTACTCAGTACATAATATCCGTGACAAATACTAATTAGGATGTTCAAAAGACTTTAATGTATATATATCGGAAAGTAAAACTACAACTTCTGAACCAAGTAGGAAATCAATGAGAAAAATGAGTTTATTTTGGAAATTATTTGGTTAATGAAAATAACCTTTTTCAAATAAATACAACATCGGATAAGCTAATGAATTTAATATAGAATTTATTGAATTATAATATACTAACAATTTCTTTTTGAGTAAAATAAAAACCTCATACATGCCAAGGAGATTAATATGAGAAATCAGTTGACATAAAATATGACAACTAGTAGAAATGGTAAGTATCGAAATAAACGGCATGTTTTAACTTAAAAGTCACACAAGCCAACATGATATTAATCCTTTTATTTATTTAAAATCACTATATTACTAACAATTAAGCAGGACGGGAGGCAATGATTCAACGTAGTAAATTCACCTAAAAAATTAATTTCCAAGAATAATAGTATTAGGAAAAAGAACTCCGGAAATGACGGTAAGGCGATAAGTCAACGACAATAACTCAAACCTCGGAAAAACAGTAAAGAATCGGGAATACAAATTCTCAAAATCTCGTACGGAAGAACCGCAACCAATGCAACAAAATAGGGAATACAAAACACAAAATATGTTGCAGCACGTAACCCGATCCCACCATATAATATCAATATCAAAATTCACCCTTATTCCATCATATCAATTCAACCTTTTTTCACCTGGTGCGGCATGCAACCCGATCCCACCGTATAATATCAGTATCATGCAAATAAATAAAATATGTTGTGGCGCGCAACCCGATCTCACCACATAATATCGATGTCATAATTCACACTTATTTCACCACAACAGTCCACCCTTATTTCACCTGTTGCGACGTGCAACCTGATCCTACCGTATAATAACAATATCACAATATATATATCCTCCCTTATTTCACCTGTTACGGCGTGCAACCCGATCTCCCTTAGAGTAATATAAATCAATAACAATAATTCAGTAACTCTATCTACAAGAATTTCTACAATCAAGGGAACCAGTGCACAACAATGAAGGAACCACATAGATCTGAGGAACACAACAAACTTTAAAAAATCCCCGAACAAGTAAGGTACATGATAACTAAGCATGCGATCACAACAATTAGGAAAGGTAGAAGATAAGTACAAGAGATAGAAGAAACTCAACAATTAAGCGATAATAAGACAATAAGGAAGGCAGTAACTTCAACTAAGGGATGGAAGTCCAAATAACGAGCAAGAAGTACAGTTAGGTGCTAGCAACGTTAGATAAAGCATGTAAGAGTAGACTAAAAACGATATACAACATGGTGACAATTCAATTAAAGGCATGGGAAGACACTAGACAATCTAAACCGGTCAAATACCATATATAGACCGGGTACCCACTTGTCAACTTGCGTACATGGATTTCACATAACAAGATAGCACAATTTACTCAATTCCTAAGGGGTATTCCCCCCCCCCCCCCCCCCCCCCACCCCACAAATTTATGTAAGACACTTACCTCAATTGGGCCAAATCAATATTCAAATTAGCTTTCCCTTTACAAATTCACGTTCGCTCGGCTCAATCTAGCCAAAGACGGCTTAAATACATCAAACAATGTAAGAGAAAATAATTCCAATTAACAAAGTTATGATCCTTATACAATTTGCAAAAAGTCAACTCCCCGGGCCCGCACTTCGGAACCCGATAAAATTTACAAAACCCGAACACCCATTTCGATATGAAATCAACCATAAAAAAATATCAAATTCCGATACCACTTCGTCCTTCAAATCATCATTTTACATTTTTAAAGATTTTACAATTTTCCCCAAATTTTCCTTTAGATTCTCATGAATTTTGATGTTAAATCTAAGGTGTAATCACAAAATATAATTAAAAATTAGTTAGAGTCACTTACCCAATGATTTGATATGAAATTCCTCTCTCAAAATCGACCACTCTCGGATCTGGGGTTCAAAATACGATAAAATGAAGCAAAAATCCAAATTACACAGCTGAAAATAAGCTGCAGTTGTCGCATTTGCGACCCAGCGAACCCTCGCAAAAGCGAAGAAGCCTTCGCAAAAGCGAAGAAGAACATGGCTGGAAAAGGTTGCATTTGTGACAAAAATTTAGAAATTGCGAACTGGGCATCGCAATTGCGATAGAGATGTTCGCAATTGCGACCACACCAGAAACCAGTAGTCTCCCCGACATGAAAATGAGCATAACTCCCTCATACGATGTCCAAATTCGACGATTCTTTTTGTTATGGCTCCGTAATTAAGATACGGATCTTGAAAACTTAATTTGGAGCTCATTTTCTTAATGTGGTACCATTTATGATTGAAGAAACAACGACGAAGCATAAAAACAAGCGCAACACAACCTAAACCTATCCGAAACTCACCCAACCAACTCGAGACCTCGTCCGAACATACCAACAAGTCCCGTAACACAACACAAACTCGCTCGTGTGATAAAAACACTGAAATAACCTCTAGAACGACGGATCGGATGCCAAATGCATGAAAATCACAATGAACTTCAAGAACTTCTATAATCGAAGCCAAGCGTCCGAACCATATCAAATCAACTCCAAATGAAACCAACTTTTTTAGGCAAGTTCCAAATGATAGAACGGACCTATTCTAAGTTCCAAAGCAACAATACTGACCCAATAGCCTTAAAGTCAAACCATGGTCAAACTTAGGAAAATTCTAAACCTTTAAATTTCCAACTACCGCCAAATGATGTCGAAACCTTTTAGAAACATCCAAATAAAATTCTGGGCATACACCCAAGTCCAAAATCATCATCCGGACCTACTAGAACTATCAAAACTCCGATCCAAGGTTAAATACTCAGAAGTCAAACCTTGGTCGATTCTTACAACTTCAAGCTTCTCAAATGAGAGTCACTCCTAAAAATCCTTTCAGAACCTCTCAAAAACTCGAATCAATGATGAAAACAAGTCATGATACACTGTATGATACTACTCGTGACCTCAAACTACCAAGCCGTATGCAATTTCTCTAAACAACCAGTCAGGTTGTTACATGTGTACGTTACTGTTTTTGGTTATTGTACATGCCGAGCGACATCATTATTGATTATTTAGTATTTATTGCAGTTAGAAGTTAAGCTTTGCTTCTGTTATTGATATTTTCTGTAAATTGTTAGGCTTACCTAGTCATAGAGGCTAGGTGTCGTCTCGACGTGTTTCAGAGGGATGTTTGGGTTGTGACAGATACTGACACTGAGATACAAAAGCTAGGATAGTGAATGGGATTAGATACCCCAGTAGTCCTAGCCGTAAATGATAATACTAGGTGTTGTGCGTATCGACCTAGGAACTGAAGGGACCTCGTATAAGCAGTGGAGAGAAAGTTTATCGAGAGTTAATAATTTTTTTTGGAACAGTTGGGATGGAGGAGGTCATGGGACTTGAACGCGACATAATTGGGTGTGAGGAGGAATATATCACTACAATACGCCTTTTTAGCATAAAACTTCTCATATTTTTTCTATTAACTTTTTAGATAAGGTGTAGATTAGATGAACCTGTATGTTAAGTGTTTTAACAAAATTAGTTTTTGTTCTTTTGTCCTTTTCTTAATTTCCCTCCGGTAGGCAATAGTATTGTATAATCTAAATGTTGCTCTTTTTTCTTCCCACTCCCATAACTGCACATACTCTGAGAAATCTCCTGTGTTTGACTTCGAAGTTGTTCGATGCCCATAGCACTTCGAGCAACACTTTCTCCATTTTTCCTTCGCATTTTATAGATTCTTCTTCAAGTTTTGAATAATGTTTTTGTTCGTGGACTCAGCTTGACCATTTACATTCGGGTGGTAAGGCGTCGATAGGATTCTTTTGATTTTATGGTCTTCGAGGAATTACATCACCTTGCTGCCAACAAACTGCTTCCCATTATCACATGTGATCTCAGAGGGGATCCCGAATCAGCATATGATGTGGTCCCAAATGAAGTCAATGACTTCTTTTTCTCTTATTTTCTCGACGTCCTATGCTTCCATCCATTTCGAGAAGTAGTCAGTCGTAAATAAAATAAATCTAGCTTTACTTGGCACCGTTGGTAGGGGGCCGACGATGTCCATCCCCCATTTCATGAATGGCCACGGGGATAAGACTGAGTGTAGTTGTTCACCGGGTTGGTGAATCATTGGTGAAAATATTTCGAACTAAAGCATCGGCACCTGAGTGGTTTCCACAAGTGCCTTCATGGACTTCTCGGAGCACATAGTCGGTGTCCCCTGGTCCTAAACACACTTCTAGAGACCTGTTGAACGTCCTTCTATATAGTGTTCCATTCTCGTCGAGTGAAAATCGGGCTACTTTGGCTCGAAGGGTCCTCAATTCTTTTGGGTCCATGGGAAGCTTCCCATTTCTCAAATAGTCGATGTACTTGTTCCTCCAATCCCATGTTATACTTGTTCAGTTGATTATGGCATGTCCTTCTTCAATAACAGATTTGGATAGTTGCACAACAGCCCCCGAGAGTATGTCATCTTCTTCAACGGACGATCCCAGGTTTGCGAGCGATCGGCCTCGCTGATCTATTTACGAGGTACGTGGACCAGAGTCCATTCTTTGAAGTGATGCAATGTCACTTGAAGTTTGTGTAAGTATCTTTGCATCCTATCTTCCCGAACCTCAAAGCTTCCATTTACTTGGTTCACTACCAGAAGGGCGTCACATTTTTCTTCAATTACTTCTGCTCCTAGGCCTTTGGCCAGCTCGAGACCTGCAATCATAGACACATACTCGGCCTCGTTGTTAGTCAATTTCAGAGTTTTTATGGGTTGTCTAATTATGCCACCTGTAGGCGGTTTCAGAACTATGCTGAGTCCGGATCCTCTCACGTTTGAGGTACCGTCAATGAAGAGGGTCCATACCCCCGATGATGTGCCCGTTTTTAGCAAGAGTTCTTTCTCTACCTCGGGCATGAGGGCAGGCATAAAGTCCGCCACAAAGTCCGCCAAAATTTGGGACTTGATGGCTGTTCGGGGTTGGTACTCCATATCGTACCCCCCGAGTTCAATGGCCCATTTGGCCAATCGGCCTGACAACTCGAGCTTATGCAAGATGTTTCGAAGGGGGTATGTTGTTAAAACACATATACGATGGCATTGAAAATCAGGTCTCAATTTCCGAGATGCACTTATTAACGCAAAAGCTAATTTTTCTAAGTGCGGATACTTGGCTTCAGCATCTCCAAGGGTCTGACTTACGTAATAGATAGGAAATTGCGTACCTTGTTCTTCTCGAACTAATACACGACTTACCGCTATCTCGAATACGGCCAAATATAAGTACACCGTTTCCTCTTCCTTCGGGGTATGGAGCAAAGGTGGGCTCGAGAGATACCGCTTTAATTCTTCTAAGGCATGTTGGCATTCTAGGGTCCACTCGAAGTTGTTTTTCTTCTTGAGTAGGGAGAATAAGTGGTGACTCCAATATGATTACTTCGAGATGAATTGGCCTAAGGCTGTTATCCGCTCAGTCAGCCGTTGTACCGCTTTTATGTTGTTTACCACAGTGATTTCCTTGATGTCCTTGATTTTGTCGGGATTGATCTTGATTCCCAGTTCGACACCATGAAACCCAAAACTTTGCCCAATCCAACTCTGAAGGCGCACTTCTCGGGGTTGAGCTTCATGTTGTATCTTCTAAGGATATCGAATGTTTCCTGCAAATGAATCAAATGGTCCTCTGCACGCAGGGACTTAACTAGCATGTCATCAATGTAAACTTACATAGACTTGCTTATTTGATGTTCGAACATCTTATTAACTATGCATTGATATGTGGCTCCCGCATTTTTTAGCCCGAAGGGCATTACATTATAACAATATGTACCATACTTCGTGATGAATGATGTTCTTTCCTGGTCTTCCGGGTTCATTTGGATTTGATTGTACGCAGAGTAGGAGTCGAGAAATGTAAGGATCTCGTGGCCGGCCGTGGCATCGTTCAAGAGATCAATGTTGGGTAATGGGAATGAGTCCTTAGGGCATGCCTTATTCAGGTCTTTGTAATCTATGCACATTCTTAATTTGTTTCCCTTTTTGGGGACTACTACTATATTAGCTAGCCATTCGAGATATTTTACCTCCATAATGGACCATAATTTGAGAAGTTTTGTTACCTCGTCTTTGATGAATGCATGTTTTACCTCTGATCGAGGCCTCCTTTTTTGCTTCACCGGTTTCAACCTAGGGTCGACACTTAGTCGATTGGTGGTTACTTCCGGCGGGATCCCGGTCATGTCTAAATGGGATCAAGCGAAGCAATCAATGTTATCAATAAGAAATTTTACGAGTTTCTCCTCAGTTCGGGGGTTAATCTCGTTCCAAGGTATACCTTTCGATCTGGAAAGTGCTTGATCAAAACAACATGTTCAAGCTCTTCTACCGTCGAGTTTGTTGCATCTGAATCTTCGGGGGAAATGAAGGCTCGAGGAGTGATGAAGTCTTCTTCATCATCCTCGATCAACTGCTCACAGAACACATGTCCCTCGGGGATCTGCTTGTCTTTTGACTTCTCCGAAGCAGAAGGTGTCGATGTTGGTGTCATGTCGTGTACCGTGAACATCTCCTTTGCTGCATGCTGCTCTCCATACACGATTTTTACACTATCCTTTGTTGGGAACTTCATCCCCGGGAGTTTCCGGCCTCGATCTATCCCTCGATCATTTCGAGGTATATCTTGTCTCGAAGTGTTTCTTTGATCTCTGACGTATGGTTGATATCTCTCTTTGCTCGGCCTCAGCTCTCTTTCTAGGTTTTTTGATTCTTTAGCAAATAGCCTGCTTGGATACACTGAGCCCGATCGGGTTCCCAATTGGTCGTCCTCGACCCTGATCTTCGATTGATACCTGTTATGCACCTCCGCCCAAGTCACGGCGGGATATTTGATTAAATTTTGCTTCAGCTACTTCAAAGCTATCAAGCTTAATTCATTCAAGCCCTGAGTGAAGGCTTGCACCGCCCAGTCATCGGAGACTGGTGGTAATTCCATTCGCTCCATCTGGAAGCAGGATACGAACTCCCTTAGCATCTCGTTCTCTCTTTGTTTAATTTTGAAGACATCAGACATCCTTGTAGCGACCTTAATGGCAACAGCATGTGCCTTCAGAAAAGAGTGTGCCATCATGGCAAATGAAACTATCGAGTTCGGGGGGAGGTTATGATACCACATCATGTCCCCGTTGTATAGCGTTTCACCAAACTTCTTCAACAAAACGGATTCAATCTCATAGTCTTTTAGGTCATTTCCTATTATACCACAAGTATACGTGGTAATGTGATCATTGGGATATGTGGTCCCCTTGTACTTTAGGATATCGGCCATTCTGAACTTCTTCGGATCCGCGCTTGCTGGAAATGGTTTCTGCATGAACTTCTTCGAGTCTACCCTCTTCAAATTTGGAGGTGCGCCCGGGATCTGATCGACCCTCGAGTTATAGTTTCTACTCTTTTGTCGTTGGGTTCTATCTTCTTTTCTCCTGATTCAATCCTTTTGGTAAGGTCCGCAAGCATTTTCATAATAGCGGGGTCTGTTTCTGACCCATTATTGCTCGATCTTACTGGTGTTGACTCAACTCGGTGAGCTGTTTCTGATCCTGCTGTACTCGGAGTCTTTTGCTGACTCTGTAGCTGAGCAATAGCAACTTGTTGTGCTTGCAACATCTTGAAAATGATTTGTAGGCTGACTTTATTTCGAGCATGTGTTTCTTGTGGGTCAGGTTGGACTTCTCCTTGTACGCTTCCCCCGACATACGTACCCAAATCGGTGCTTATAGCAATATGAGAGCCAATATCAAATAGGTTGGGAATATGTGCTACTCCGGGGTTGAGCGGTGGCACACCGGATATAGAAGTTGCTTCATTATTTTCTCCATGTAAATCAAGGCCATTGTTTCTATGCATTGGTGCGTTAGCTGAGTTTGACATGTTTTAGCCTGAAATAAAAAAATCTTGGACAAGAAGAAGTGTGAAGAATAACGCGTGTTATCAAAAACCTAGCACTAAAATAATCACTATTATCTTTAGCCCCATGGTGGGTGGCAAACTGTTTACCTTGAAAATGGTTTTAACAATTATATTTGATTTGTGATTTTAAAAATATGTGATTTATTGCAATGCTAGTTAATAATCAAGAAGCAATGAATGTAACCAAAGAAAATGAGATAAGCAAACCAAAGTTGTCACAAGACTGGGGCCTCGAGCTCACTGGAATCGGGGGCCTCGAGGTCGAATAACAACAATAAATGAAACACAATAAATGAAGAACAATAAACAAGGAGCAATAAAGCTGAGAGAAGTGTTGAGCACGAAAAAAAATAGAGAATGTTCTATTGCAGTGACTGTTCATGTGTCTTACAAAATGATAGGGATCCCCTTTATATAGGAGGGGAGAATCCCAACATAGTATATGCCTAATTATGACAAAGAAATACTATTGTTACAACTGTAGAACGACTCAGTATGGACTTGTACTATTTCTGGGAGACCTTATTAGTTCTAACCACGTGTCCTACAGAATTTTCCCGCCTTTCCCTGACGGTCATCGGTTTTTATGCTGCATCGAGGTCTGCCGTGACGACTTCGATATACTCTCTCGAGGTATGCACTCTGACGTGGAACTTCAGATTCCACTTCAAGCCTTTCGCGATCGAGCTTGGAATGTCATAGAGGTCCCGATACCGGAGTCCCCGGTATCGACCGTATACAAATACCAGATATGATTGTCTCTGATAGAGGGAGGGAGTTTGGAAGGCACATGCACAGTTGCAATATGCAACAAAATTGATTTAGAGAGTTGGTTCATTTTCTGTGGTTAATGATTATATTATGGAGAATTATGGAGCTAATTGGAGAAAATATTGCGTTCTTGCAATACTTATACTTGTATGTATATACATGGAAATTTTATTTTTTATGTCTCGACTAAATTTATAACAAGGTCAAAAAGTAAATTTGTTACTCCCTCCGGTCCACTTTAAGTGATTTTTTGGTTTTTTTTGTCCATAATATTTATTTTTTCAGATATCAAGAAGGAATTAACTTCTTATTTTCAAAGTTTCCCTTTGAGTAAAGAGCCTAAGAGTAGTTTGTTATATTTACAATAGGCAAATTAAGGTTAATATGACCAATTTCATGATTAATTAATGTTAAAAGGTGAATTCATTATATGTGTAAAAAGAATAAAAAATCACTTAAAGTGGACTGAATGGAGTATCTTTTTAATGATCGCGCAAAGTACGAATAAATTGACTAGTTATATCATAGACAAAATCATATAATGTAGAACAAAAAAAATTGTGGCTTTATTTATTGTCACTGTACGAACACGGCCAATGGCAATTCTTTGAAAATTTTAGAGAAACTGATTGCTTTCTTAGGGCCATTAATTGAGGATTTCTTCAATCTTGGTACATAAATAATTGCTTTTTGTAGGACTTGCTTGCTTGCTTAAGGACGTTTCCTTCGTTTGGAATGGTAACTTGTAAGAGTACCATAAATGCTATCTTAATATTGGTGACCTTTGTATATTTAAAAATAGTAAAAAATAAGATAAAAGTCAAAAAATTGAATAAATAGATAATTGAGTTTATTGAGTAAATAGGGATGCCAAATCAGCTGGCCAATTCCCAGCATATATATATATATATATATATATGTATATATATATATATATATATATATATGTATATATATATATATATATATATGTATATAGTGATTTTATCAAAGAAGGTTAATGGTCTTTCAATATACTTTTGTTTTAGGTCATCAGTTCTGTTGAGACTGTTGCCTCACGAACATGTTGTTCAACCAACTTCATTCACATTCGGTGCAGAATGATGCATTACTGTCATTGTTGTTCTTTTCATTGTTGTCTTATCTTGATCGAGACTCTATAAAATTTGATTAAGAATATTAGGAGTGGACATGTAGCTCAAGGGAAAAACTAATAAATCCTTGATTTAGGTCCTCGAGATTTTGAGGCCCCCAAAATTTTTAAAAGTGACTTTTATAAGTTTATTTTAATGAAGACAATATTAAAATTTACAGAAAAAAATAAATAAAATTTGTGGAAAAAAAAAATGTAACGACCCGACTTGTCGTTTTAAGAATTAATGTCTCATTCAGCGACTTAAGGTCCCGAGAAAATTCGTAATATGTATTATGACTTGCGTGTGCGGTCGAGTTTGATTTTCGGAGGATTTAGAATTAAATTGAAAGAAAAATTCTCCTTTTGTAGCGTAAATGAAAAGATTGACCGGAGTTTGACTTTTGAGCATACGACTCCGGAACGGAGTTTTGATGATTCCAATAGCTTCATATGGTGATTTTGGACTTAGTCATGCACCCAAAATTTGATTTGGAGGTCCGTAGAATAAACTGAATCATTTTGGCGAAAGTTGGAAAAGAAAACTTTCGAAGTTTGACCGAGAGTTGAATTTTTCATATCAGGGCCGGAGTCCGATTTGAGGCTCGGTTAAGTCTTTGATATGTTTTGATACTTGTTGCTATGTTCGGACATGGCCACGAGGGGCTCGGGTGAGTTTTGGGGTGGTTTCGGACCATTTTTAGGCCATTTGTAGATGCTGGTTTTTGCATAGCAGTATGCTATGCGATCGCGTGGAATAGTCCGCGATCGAGGTGAGTAAAATGGAAAAAATTGGCCAGTGATTCGCGGTTGCGTAAGGCCTTTCGCAATCGCATGGAGGAAACTTTCTACTGCACTAATCCGATTGGAAGCTTATATCTCGCAATCTATAAGGAATTTGAAGATGATCCAAAAATAATAGTTATAGTCCTTTGTGTCTGGTTTTCATAAAATCAAATTTTGAATTTGGAGTTGTGTACAAAAAGTTATGGTTGGTATACTATAGCCTGTTCGGGAAGAGTTTGAAAATCGCGCTGTGTTGCAGGCCTGACTTTGATAGCTTATATCTCGTAACCTATAAGGAAATGGGAGATGGGCAAAGCATGAAAGTTATATCCCTTTTTCAGAGTTTTCAAAAAGTTAAACCATTTGCAATTTGGAGTTTTGCACAAAATATTATGACCATTATACTAGAGGTTGTACGGAAGAACTAGGCACTTGTTCTTCGCGATCGCGAAGGGCAAATTTTGGGTAGAGAAAAGTTGTGCTTCGCGATCGCGAAGCATTTTGTGCGATTGAGAAGAGTAAATACCTGGGCAGTAGATATATTTCGAGGTTTCAGCCATTTTAAACATATTTGGAACTATGGAGCTCGGATTAAAGCGATTTTTGAAGCGTTTTTCACCAAATGGATTGGAATTTGAGCTGTCCAAAGGTCAATTTAAGGGAGAAGGATATTTTGGAATATCAGCCTAACTCCGTAAAGATAAGTATCTTGCCTAACCTTGAGTGGGGGAATTACCCTTAGGCATGCAGTATTATGTGCCATTTGTGAAATATGAACAGTCGTGTATGCAAGGTGACGAGCACGTACTCGGGCTTATATGTGCAAAACTTATTGGTTTAAAGTCTTAAGTATTTTTACGTATTAAACTGAATAATTGTGGACATTTATTTAATCCTCTATTTTCCATTCCTCAAATCCTTATTTTTCGAATTTGTTTTTAAATGATAAATTGATGTGGTTGCTACTTGAATTTTTATGTAAATTCTCTTGGGACTACGAATGTAACGACCTGACTAGTCATTTTGAGAGTTATAGCCCCGATCCCCTGTTTACTGTTTCCCCCGTATCTCTTTCTGCTTATGCGTCTCCCCGGGAGGTGCTGGTTGTGGTTTCGGAGTGTTTTGGGACACTTAGTCCCTAAACGGAAGCTTAAGTCTTAGGATTTTGACCGTAGTTATAACTCTTTGAAGACGAGTCCGGAATGGAGTTTTGTCGGTTCCATTAGCTCTGTTGGATGATCATGGACTTAGGTGCGTGTCCGGATTGTGTTTTGGAGGTCTGTAGCTCATTTAGGCTTGAAATGGTAAAAGTCAAATTTTTGGAGATTTTGACCGATAGTGGATTTTTTTATATCGGGGTCGAATTCAGATTCCGGAAGTTGGAATAGGTCAGTAGGGTTGAATATGACTTGTGTGCAAAATTTGAGGTCAATCGGACGTGGTTTGATTGGTTTCAACATCGGTTATGGAAATTGGATGTTTCAAGTTCATTATGTTTGAATCGGAGGGTGATTCATGTTTTTAGCATTGATGGATGTGATTCGAGGGCTCGACTAAGTTTGTATGGTGTTTTAGGACTGATTAGTATATTTTGTTGAGGTCCCGGGGGCCTTGGGTGTTTTTCAGATGCTTAACAAAATGAGATTTGGACTTAGGAACTTGCTAGTTTCTGGTGTTTCACACATGCGGAGGGGAGGCCGCAAGTGCGGGCTCGCATGTGCGGAAGAAGGGCCACAGATTCGGTTTTGGTCAAGAAGGTTAGTGAGCGCATGTGCGATAAGGGAGCCGCATCTGCGCATCCGCAGATGCGGAGGAAGGGGCGCAGGAGAGGGGATGGGCAGCCTGGGCAGGGGTCACATATGCAGAAGCTTAATTGCAGGTGTGGTACAATGCTCGCAGATGTGGTCCTAGCCTTTTAAGTCATTTCCACACCTGCGATAGAATTCCCGCAGGCGCGGTACCACATGTGCGGTTAGAGGCTTGCAGAAGCGAGATTGCTAGGCATAAAAGAGAATTTCGAGGGTTTGATCCCCATTTGGATTTTGGGAATTTGAGAGCTCGGTGTGACGCGATTTCAAGGGTTCTTCGGGAAGATTGTTGGGGTAAGTGATTCTAAATCGGATTGGTCTGTATTTCATGAATCTACTGCTATTTTCATCTTCTAATTAGGTTTTTGAGTTTGATATTTGGGGGAAAATGGTAGAAACTTCATAGACTAAAATTTCGAGTTTTGGAAGGCGATTTGACATCGAATTCGATTAATTCTTGTATGGCTAGAATCGTGAGTGAATGAATGTTCATATTTTGTGACTTTAACCGGATTCTGAGACGTGGGCCCGTAGAGGCATTTTGGGTTGATTTCGTATTTTTTTGCTTTAGCTTAGATTTTATTGATTAGATTAGTTCCTTATAGATTTATTTATGTTATGTAATTGATTTTGGCTAGATTCGGGCCATTCAGAGCCAGATATTCGTGGTAAAATCATTGCTACCGATTGATTTAGCTTGGTTCGAGGTAAGTGGCTTGCCTAACCTTGTGTGGTGGAAATCCCCTTAGGATTTGGTACTAATAATGATGTGTGAGCGCTGTGTACAGGAGGTGACGAGTGCGTACACGGGCTATTTGTTGCAAATACCTGATTTTACTGAGTAATTACCCGTTTTCACCATAATTGAGTATACTAGCATGTGTAGTTACTCTGTTACCCTCGGATAACATGTCTATGTGTCTCAATTGCTTAACTGAACTCCTTGAAGCATGATTAGTGAATTCCTGCTTCTTTTCTTGACTTGTACTTAGCCTAAACTGCAAATTCTCATGTTGTAGTTGTTATTTCCATCTGCTTGAGCTGCGTATTTACTTTAGGACTACGGAACGGTATCCCGGAAGATCCCCCTGCATATTACTTTTGAGACTACGAGGAGGTCCCCCGAGAGTTCTCCCTGCATATTTACTTTTGAGACTACGAGGCGGTACCTCGGGAGTTCTCCCTTAACATTTGCTTTTTAGACTACAAGGCGGTACCTTGGGAGTTCTCCTTGCATATTTATTTTGGGACTATGAGATGGTATCTCGCGAGATCCCCTGCTCTCGTTTATTCTGTGCATTGAATTACTATTGTTGTGTTATCCTTTTGCTTACTTTTAGTCTATTAGTGTATTGTATATTTTTTGCTTCAATTATTATTTACCAGTGGGCCCGACCTGACCTC
The DNA here is from genome assembly GCA_005239525.1 of Nicotiana knightiana. NCBI lineage: Eukaryota > Viridiplantae > Streptophyta > Magnoliopsida > Solanales > Solanaceae > Nicotiana > Nicotiana knightiana. The sequence goes on along the minus strand of ML417436.1, from coordinate 53,045 downwards.
GTGAGTACTCGGCCGAGATTAGGCTTGGTCACTTACTAGGTACCATTGTGGTGTACTCATGCTACTCTTCTGCACATGTTTTGTGTGCAGATCCAGGTGCTCATTATCAGCCGCGTTATCAGTGAGCCGAGACAGATTTGGAGACTTCAAGGTATATTTGCCGCGTCCGCATACCTCAGAGTCCCCCTCTATTATTCCCCATGTCAAACACTTCATGTATTTCTTTTTATTAGACTCTGGTGTATAGAGATATTACTTTCTTTCTGTAGCTTCTGACTCATGATGTTTCGGGTTTTGGGAAAGTTGTGTACGTCTAGTATGTTGCTTTTTGTACATGCTGAGCAACATTGTTATTGGTTATTCAACATCTATTGTAGTTAGCTGTTAAGTTTTGCTTCCAAGATCGATATTCCCGCAATCTTTCAGGCTTACCTAATCGTAGAGACTAAGCGCCGTCACGAGATGTTTCGGAGGGATGTTTGGGTCGTAACAAGTTGGTATCAGATCTCTAGGTTCATAGGTGTCGTGAGTCACAAGCCGGTTTATTAGATTCTCGCGGATCGGTACGGAGATGTCTGTACGTATCTTCGGGACAATACGTAATTGTTAGTAACTATTATACTTCTTTGATTCCTTGTCGTGCAAAATTTGGTAACATCAAATTCTAAACTTCTATATTCCATTCTTTCTTTGAGATGGTGAGGACCCATACCGGAGGAACTGACGACCAGGCACCCTTGCCCCCTACTAGAGGTCGGTACCAGGTAGAGGACGACCATGTGGTGCAGCAAGAGCACCCGCGTGAGCTACGACAGAGGATCCCTTAGCAGCTCCAGCTGGAGGGCAGGTATTGCTGCACCAGCCCTCCAGGAGACCTTAGCGCAGTTCATCAGCATGTCACCTTAGCTCAGGATGGATTGATCCCACTAGCTCCTACCATATCTCAGGTCGGGGGAGGGGAATAAACTCCCGCAGCCCGTACTCCTGAGCAGAGAGTCGAAGTTTACCAGACCCCAAAGTTTATCTCTATGCAGCCGGTAGCCCGGTCCAGCATGAGACTAGAGCAGCTGCTTCTTAGGCGGGGTAGCTCAGACATGAGAGGTACAAGAAGCCCCACCCACCTATCTTCAGCGGATTGGCTACAGATGATGCTCAGGGTTTTATGGATGAGTTTCATCTTATTCTCCGTACTATGGGCGTAGCGGAGATGAGTGGGGTTTCTTTTAACACCTTCAATCTTAGAGGAGAAACCTATCAATGGTGGTGTGCTTATGAATTAAGTATTCTGGATGAGGCAACTTCACTTACATGGACTCATTTTTCGGACATGTTTTTGAGAGAGTATGTCCCTTAGAGCATCAGGGACTCATGGCGCGCGGAGTTTGAGCAGTTGCGCCAAAGTGCTATAACTATGTCAGAGTATGCAGTCTGATTCAGTGATTTGGCCCGACATGAACCAACCATGGTTTCCACAGTTAGAGAGAGGGTTCGACGGTTTATAGAGGGACTCCACCCCAGCATCCGGATCAGTATGTCTAGGGAGTTGGAGATGGATATTTCCTATCAGTAGGTTGTGAGTATTTCTAGGAGATTGAAGGGCATGCTTGCCCGAGATAGAGAGGAGAGTCTGGCACTTACAATGGGACTCGTGACCAATCTGCAGTTCGTAATGGTATGGGTTATGTAATCACCCCGTTCATTCAGCTCTTCCAGCCGCTAGCGCTGTTCCAGCCCCTTATGCACTGCAAGTATCTAGTGTGCCTCCTGTTCGGGGTGCTTTTAGCGGCCAATACAGCAGACTTGGCCCGAGTCAGTCACAGCAGCCACTCTCTCCGAGAGCTTGTTTTGAGTGTGGAAACTCTTGCCATATGGTGAGGGATTTCCACAGACTTAGGAGCCGTGCACCTCCACAGACTTTTCAGCCACCGCGTGCTCCACCGGGTTCTCAAGCTATGATTCCAGCATCATCTACCGCCTCACCAGCTCATCCAGCTTGAGCTGGAGGTCGCCCCAGAGGGGGAGGCCATGCCAGGTACTATGCTCTTCTGACTCGTACAGAGGTAGTTGCTTCCGACTCTATCATTACAAGTATTGTTCCAGTTTATCATAGAGATGCGTCGATCCAGGCTCTACATATTCCTATGTGTCCTCCTATTTTGCCACGTATTGAGTATCTCGGGATTCTTTGAGTTCCCCTGTTTATGTATTTATTCCTGTGGGAGATTCTCTTGTTGTGGACCGTGTATATCGGTCGTGTTTGATTGCTCTTAGTGGTTTTGAGACCAGAGCATATTTCTTATTACTCAGCATGGTAGACTTTGATGTTATCTTGGGCATGAACTGGTTGTCGCCCCATTATGCTATTCTTGATACGCTGGCTATGCCAGGTTTATCGCGATTACAGTGGAGGGGTACCTTAGAGTACACTCCCCACAGAGTTATCTCATTTCTTAAAGGTCAACGGATGGTTGAGAAGGGGTGTGACGCGTATCTAGCTTATGTGAGAGATATCATTATTGATTCCCCTACATTTGAATCCTTTCCAGTAGTGAGGGACTTCCCAGATGTGTTTCCAGCTGATATTCCGGGCATGCCGCTAGACAGAGATATTGATTTTGGCATTGATTTATTGTCGGGCACTAAACCTATCTCTATTCCTCCATATTGTATGGATCCTCCTGAGTTGAAGGAGCAGTTACATGAGTTGCTTGATAAGGGCTTCATTCGGCCCAGTGTGTCATCTTGTGGTGCTCCGGTCTTATTTGTGAAGAAAAAAGATGGTTTTATGCGTATGTGCATTGATTATTGCCAATTGAACAAAGTTTCAGGGAAGAAAATATATCCATTGCCTCGTATTGATGACTTATTTGATCAGTTATAGGGTGCTAGGGTGTTTTCCAAGATTGACTTACGTTCAGACTATCACTAGTTGAAGATTCGGGAGCCAGATATCCCGAAGACTGCTTTCAGGACTCGGTATGGTCACAATGAGTTTCTTGTGATGTCTTTTAGGCTGACCAATGCCCTAACAACTTTTATGCATTTGATTCACAGTGTGTTCCGACCTAATCTTTACTCATTCGTCATTGTGTTTATTGACGACATTCTGGTGTATTCCCGAACTCGGGAGGATCATAAGCAGCATATGAGGAATGTGCTTCAGACCTTGAGAAAAGAAGTTATATGCAAAATTTTCAAAGTGTGAGTTTTGGCTAGACTCAGTAGCATTCATGGATCATGTGGTATTTAGTGATGGGATCAAGGTGTATCCGAAGAAGGTGAAAGCAGTCAGAGTTGGACTAGACCGTCATCAGCTATGGAGATCCAGAGTTTTCTTGGTTTGGCGGGGTATTACCGTCATTTCATAGATGGAATCTCATTTATTGTAGCACCTATGACCAGGCTGACCTAGAAGGGTGATCCATTCAGGTGGACAGAGGAGTGTGAGGAGAGCTTTCAAAATCTCAAGATAGCTTTAACTACAACTCAGTACTGGTATTTCCCACAAGTTCGGGGTCTTACACTATATATTGTGATGCGTTCGGAATTGGCCTCGTTGCGGTGTTGATGCAAGATGGTAGGTTGATTGCCTACGTGTCCAAACAGCTGAAGGTGCATGAGAAGAACTACCCTGTCCACGACCTTGAGTTAGGAGCTTTTGTTCATTCCTTGACGTTTTGGCGGCACTATTTGTACGATGTTCCTTGTGAAATTTACACCAATCATCAGCATTTGCAGCATCTGTTCAAGAAAAAGGATCTTAAATTGCATCAGCGGAGGTGGTTGGAGCTTCTTAAGGACTATGATATCACTATTTTGTACCATCCGGGGAAGGCCAATGTGGAGGCCGATGCTTTGAGTCGCCGGGCGGAGAGTTTGGGGAGTTTAACATATCTTCCAGCAGTAGAGAGGCCATTAGCATAGGATGTTTAGGCCTTAGCCATCCAGTTTGTGAGATTGGATATTTTTGAGCCGAGTCGTGTATTAGCTTATGTGGTCTCTCGGTCTTCTCTTTATGATCGTATCAGGGAGCGTCAGTATAATGACCCCCATCTTCTTGTCCTTAAGGACACGGTCCAGCAGGATGATGATAAGGAGGTCATTATTGGGGATAATGGTTCATTGAGGATGCATGGCAGGCTATGTGTTCCCAATGTAGATGGTTTACATGAGTTGATTCTCCAAGAGGCTCACAGCTCGCGGTACTCCATTCATCTGGGTGCCGCAAAGATGTATCAGGACTTGAGGCAGCATTACTGGTAGAGGAGGATGAAGAAAGACATAGTGAAGTATGTGGCTTGGTGTCTATATTGACAGCAGGTGAAGTATGAGCATCAGCGGCCATGTGGGTTGCTTCAGAAGTTAGAGATTCCGGAGTGGAAATGGGAGCGTATCACTATGGATTTCGTTGTTACACTCCCATTGACTCAGCGAAGATTTGATGCAGTTTGGGTGATTGTGGATAGGCTGACCAAGTCAGCTCATTTCATTCTTGTGATGACTACCTACTCTTCCGAGCAGCTAACTTGAATTTACATCTGCGAGATCGTCAATCTTCATGGCGTACCAATATCTATCATCTCTGACCAGGGTACACCATTTACATAACAATTCTCGAGGGTCGTACAACATGAGTTGACTACTCGAGCGGAGCTAAGCACAACATTGCACCCTCAGACGGACTAACAATCCGAGTGCACTATTCAGATATTAGAGGATATGCTCTGTGCGTGTCTGATGGAGTTTGGAGGGTCGTGGGATCATTTCTTTCCACTAGCGGAGTTTGCCTACAACAATAGTTCTCAGTCGAGCATCCAAATGGCACCATATGAGGCTCTGTATGGTAGGCGGTGTCGGTCCCCAGCGGGTTGGTTTGAGCCGGGCGAGGCTAGATTATTTGTTACAGACTGGATTCAGGATGCCTTGGATAAGGTGAAGGTTATTTAGGATCGAGTTCGCATAGCCCAGTCCAGACAAAAGAGTTATGTGGACAGGAAGGTTCGCAATGTGGCATTCATAGTTGGAGAGCAGGTCTTGCTCCAGGTATCGCCTATAAAGGGCATTATGAGGTTCGGGAAGAAGGGCAAACTAAGCCCAAGGTTCATTTATCCCTTTGAGGTGTTGCGACGAGTTGGGAAGATTGCTTATGAGATTTCTTTACCTCCCAGTCTAGCAGGAGTTCATCCGGTATTCCATGTTTCTATGCTCCGGAAATATCACGGTGATTCAACTCATGTATTTGATTTCAGCTAAGTCTAGTGGGACAAGGATCTATCTTATGTTGAGGAGCCACTGGCTATTGTGGACAGGCAGGTCAGAAAGCTAAGGTCAAAGAACATTGCTTCCGTGAAGGTTCAGTGGAGGGGTCAGTTGGTCGAGGAGGCGACTTGGGAGACCGAGCATGATATGTGCAGCTGTTATCATTATCTTTTCACCACTTCAGTTATGTCTCTATACTCGTTCGAGGACGAACGATTGTTTTAAGAGAGGGAGTATGTAACGACCCGGCCGATTTTTTTTAGATTTATAGCCCCGATCCCCTGTTTACTGTTTCCCACGTATCTCTTTCTGCTTGAGAGTCCCTAAATAGAAGCTTAAGTCTTAGGATTTTGACCGTAGTAGGATTTGTGTGAAAACGACTCTGGAATGGAGTTTTGTCGGTTATGTTAGATTCTTTGGGTAATTTTGGACTTAGGGGTGTGTCTGGATTTTGTTTTGGAGGTATGTAGCTCATCTAGGCTTGAAATGGCGAAAGATGAATTTTTGGAGATTTTGACCGATAGTGGACTTTTTGGTATTGGGGTCGAATTCCGATTCCGGCAGTTGAAGTAGGTCCGAAGGGTTGCATATGACTTGTGTGAAAAATTATCGGATGTGGTTTGATAGATTTCGGTGTCGGTTGTGGAAATTGGAAGTTTCTAGTTCATTAAGTTTGAATCGGAGGGTGATTCGTGTTTTTAGCATTGATGGATGTGATTCAAGGGCTCGACTAAGTTCGTATGGTGTTTTAAGACTGGTTGGTATATTTGGTTGAAGTCCCGGGGGCCTTGGGTGTGTTTCATATGCTTAACGAAATAAGATTTGGACTTAGGCACTTGTTGAGAATTTGCTAGTTTCTGGTGTTTCACACCTGCAGAGGGGGCCGCAGGCGCGGGCTCGCATGTGCAGAAGAAAGGTCACATGTGCGGTTTTGGTCAAGAAGGTCACTGAGCGCAGATGCGAGAAGGGAGCCGCATCTATGCATCCGCAGATGCGGAGGTAAGGTCCCAGGAGCGGGTATGGGCGGCCTAGGTAGGGGTCGCAAATACGGAAGCTTAACCGCTCGAGCGGGCACGCAGGTGCAACCCATTGCTCACAGATGCGGTCCCCACTTTTTAAGTCATTTCCGCACCTAATATGGAACTCCCGCAGGTTCGGCACCACAGGTGCGGCACCGCAGGTGCGGTTAGAGGCTCGCAGACGCGAGATTGCTGGGCAGGAAAGACAATTTCGAGGGTTTGATCCCTATTTGGATTTTAGGACTTTGAGAGCTCGGTGTGGGGCGATTTTTCGAGGTTGATTCGAGAAGATTATTGGGGTAAGTGATTCTAACTCGGACTGGGCTATATTTCATGAATCCATTGCTATATTCATCTTCTAATTAGGGATTTGACTTGGAAATTTGGGGGAAATAGTAGAAACTTCAAAGACTAAAATTTCGAGTTTTGGAAGGAGATTTGACGTCGGATTTGAGTAATTCTTGTATGGCTAGACTCGTGAGGGAATGAGTGTTCATATTTTTTGTCTTTTACCCGATTCCGAGACGTGGGCCTAGGGAGGTTTTTTGGGCCGATTTCCTAATTTCTTGCTTTAGCTTACATTTTATTGATTATATTAGTTTTTTATAGATGTATTTATGTTATGTAATTTGTTTTGGCTAGATTTGGTCCATTCGGAGCCGGATATCCATGGGAAAAGCATTGCTACCGATTGATTTAGCTTGGTTCTAGGTAAGTGGCTTGCCTAACCTTGTGTGGGGAAATTTCCCTAGGATTTGGTACTGATACTGATGTGTGAGTGCCGTGTACACGAGGTGACTTGTGCGTACACGGGCTATTTATTGCAAATACCTGATTTTACCGAGTAATTACATGTTTTCATCTTAATTGAGTATACTAGCATGTGTAGTTACCCTGTTAGCCTAGGATAACATGTCAACGTGTCTTAATTACTTAACTGAACTCCTTACCGCATGCTTATTGAATTCCTGCTTCTTCTTTTTTTTACTTGTACTTAGCCTAAACTGTAAATTCTTGTGGTGTAGCTGTTATTTCCATCTGCTTGAGCTGTGTATTTACTTTAGGACTACGGACGGTATCTAGGGAGATCCCCTGCATATTTACATTTGAGACTACGAGGCGGTCCCTCGGGGGTTCTCCCTATTTACTTTTAAGACTACGAGGTGGTACATTTGGAGTTCTCCGTGCACATTTACTTTTGAGACTACGAGGGGGTACCTCGGGAGTTCTCCCTGCATATTTATTTTGGGACTACAAAACGGTATCTCGGAAGATTCCCTGATGTCGTTTATTCTATGTGTTGAATTATTATTGTTGTGTTTTCATTTTTCTTAGTTCTAGTATATTACTGTACTATATATTTTATGCTTCAATTATTATTTACCAGTGGGCCCGACCTGACCTCGTCACTACTCGACCAAGGTTAGGCTTGGTACTTACTAGGTACCATTATGGTGTACTCATGCTACTTTTCTGCACATGTTTTATGTGAATATCCAGGTGCTCATTATCAACCGCGTTATCAGTGAGCCGAGAAAGTTTTTGGAGACTTCAAGGTATATCTTCCGCGTCCGTAGACCTCGGAGTCCCACTCTATTCTTCCACATGTCAAACACTTCCTGTATTTCTTTTTATTAGACTGTGGTGTATAGAGATACTACTTTCTTTTTATAGCTTATGACTCATGATGTTCCGGGTTTTGGGAAAGATATGTACGTCTAGTATGTTGGTTATTGTACATACCTAGTGGAATTGTTATTGGTTATTCAGCATTATTATAGTTAGATGTTAAGTTTTGCTTCCATTATTGATGTTTCCGCAATCTATCAGGCTTACCTAGTCATAGAGACTAGGTTCCATTACGACATGTTTCAGAGGGATGTTTGGGTCGTGACAACAAGGAGGTACCTCGAGATCTCCCCATGTCTTGCATATTTACTTTTGGGACTACGAGATGGTACCTCGGGAGCTCCCCCTGTCCTGCATACTTACTTTTGGGACTACGAGGCGGTACTCTGGAGATCCCTTTGTCTTGCATATTTACTTTTTGGACTACGAAGCTGTACCTTGGGAGCTCCCTTATCTCTGATATTTACTTTTGGGACTACGAGGCGGTACCTTGGGAGCTCCCCTATCGTGCATTTACTTTTTGGACTACGAGGCGGTACCTCGGGAGTTGTATTGTGTTGGCTTTTTGTATGGCACTCCGAGGATTTTGTATTTTTAGTTTGCACTTGTTTTCGATGAATGAGTTGTTTTAAATAAAAGAAACTACTATTGTATTTTAATTTAATAAGTTTTACTTCCAATTCAGTAGCTTAACGAATGCTTTATTTGAATTGAAATTTCATTTTATTTACTCAAACTATTTCAAAAATAAATTCATTTCTTTGTTGATTTCTTACTTGATTTAAAAATTGTAACCTTACTTTATTGAAAATAAATTGATCGTGCAGATTTTATATATTGATATTTTTGACACGTGAGTTGTCCGTGCGGTTATGACAGAAATATGGGCACAAGGTGCCGTGGAAATATGAAAGTGCACTGAGACCCGTATTTTTACGATTATGAAATGAGGTGTCACAGGGTGACTTTTATTTGAAAGAATTATATTCAAAAATATCATTTGAAAGAATTATAGTGAAGGATATTTATTGGAAATAATTATATTCGAAAAATATTTATTTGAAGGGAGTAATATTCAAAATATATATCTATTTTAAAGGATTATATTCTAAAGATTTTTATCTGAAAAAATTACATTTGAAAGATTTATACTTGAAGTACTTACATTAGAAAGACGTATACTTGAAGTACTTATTCATTTGAGCAATATTTATGGTGTTCTTGTTGTCTTGTTCTTTATATCACTGGTTGATTATTGTTATTATCACTGCTATTGGCTTCCTATTATTTTTATGCTATATTGCACAGGTTATTAGACTAGTGTGTATCTTGAATGTACCTCGTCACTACTCTACCGAGGTTAGTCTTGATACTTACTGAGTACTGACTATGGTGTACTCATACTTCACTTCTGCACATTTTTGTGTAGAGCCAGGTATTGGTGATATCGGACTCGGACAGAGTTAGAGTGTGATCGCAAGGACTTAACGTAGAGTTGCTTGGTCGTCGCACTCCCTTTGAATCTTTCTATTTTATTGTACTGTCAACTTTTATTCGAACAATATTGTATATTCGATCCTTGAGACCAGTACATGTATTCGGTTAGAGTTCATGACTCAGTATTACTAGTCTTGGGAGGTTGTATCACTATTATCGTGGTTGGTTTTGACACTTGTATTAAAAAAATAAAATGGCTTGAATTATTATTATGACCGGCTTACTTAGTCTTAGAGACTAAGTGCCATCACGACGCATGTGGGGGGATTTTTGTTGGTGGCAAGAAAACAAGACTGTTTACTGTTTAATAGTAAAAATATTTTAGAACTTTGAATTAAACTACAAAAATATAATTTTTTACAATAATATCGAAGAAAATATAATATAAATACATGACTAACATCTTACTTATTTAAATTGCCGCTTAATAATATAAACAATAATATTACTATGTAAAGTTAAAAGCTTATGCCATTTAAGGATATTATACAATAAACAACAAGTACGAATAAAAGTTAACACTTACCTTTTCTCATATATGTGTGTATGCACATACGAATTCTAATATAAAAAAATTATAGAATATCTTATTTGGCTTTAGGATATTAATTTTTTGGATTTGAAACATGATGTTCATGTTCAATACAGAGAAGCCATTTTTGCTTTTGGTGTTGTTGTGTGATTGAACAGTTAAATGAAGAGAAATGCAGAAGAACACAACAAGTTAAGTGATGTGCCGGAGTATTTCGGCACATTTAATGCCAATTGCTTAGATTTTAGCTCATTTCAAATGCAATTGTCTGTTATACTTATGTAATTTTAATGTTTTGCAGTGCATGAGGCTTAAGGACTCAAAAACATGGAAATGAAATCAAAAAGACGCAAAAGAGCAAGAAGACCACAAAATGCGATCGCAAACTGAACATGCGGACCGCAAACTAAACATGCGGACCGCAAAATGCTCAAGGAGATCGCAAACCACAACAGGTTGTTGGACCAATCCAAGCGAAGGAAATTCGTTCCATTATGCGACCGCATAACAAGTCTGCGGTGCGCATAATGAATCACAAACCTCCAGTAGAAGTTGTTGAGATTATAAATGCGATGGCAAGCTGCGGTCACATATCAACAATGCGGACCGCATAATCAATATGTGATGATTACCTGGAACCTAGGGTTGTGAAGATGCGATGGAATTGAAGAGAATGCGAACCACATGTCTGTTATGCGACAGATATGCGGTCGCATAATTGATCTGGAAGGGCATTTTTGTCCGAATGGCCTCGATCTTTAGCCCACTATAAATAGATTTATTAGGATTTTGTGGGGGCATCTTGTCTAAAAAAGGAGCTACATTCCGAGCATTGAATATTTCCATATTTTACAAGTTTGAGAGTAAAGAATCTTGCACTTTTGTAAGCATTATGACATTTAATATCCTCTTCTTTTTGTATTTTAGCATGTGTGGCTAGTTTTAAATACTAAGGTTGTGGACCCTAAATGAGTGTAATGTTAATGGGTGTTTACCATTGAATAAATATATAATGGTTGGTTGATATATATTTATTTCTCATTCTTCATTTATTGTTGGTTGTTGTAAATATTAACAAGTGCCATTATACTCTTTCTTAAGGTGGGTTAGAGTTTGGTAGAAGTAAATATCAAAAACTCAAGGCTTTAAACCTTGTTTAATAGAATCTCTTATGAATAAATGTATTTTATTTGGCATAAATTGATTATTATTAATTTCAACTCTTTTATATTTGGAAAAGTATTAAAGAGGAAATACTACTCAACTATTGGAAAATATTGAGTAGTCATTTAGAAATCATTTGCATATCAAAAGGACTTACCATTAGAAATATATCATATTAACGCCGATAGCATTACATTTCATTGAAGGGGACACAACCTTGGTTTCGTTAATCAAATTAATTACAATGTTATTTAATCACACTTGTTACTATTTCACTCGATTACAACACACTCAATTACAATACTCTTGTTACACTAACGGAATAGAATCACGGTTTAAGTTAAACTTCACACTATTCAAGTAATCCTTTCACGTCTATTCCCTGTGGGATTCTACCCCAACCTAGTTGGGTTATTATATTTGACATCGATCGCACTATTTTAAGGTATAATTTGAGCGTATCAAATTTTTTCACCGTTGCCGGGGGATACTGTTTTGAAATTACTAACTAGTGTGGACTTTACTTTACTTCTTTTCTATTCCATCACACTTTGCTTGCTTTGCTTGGTGTGATAGGTAAGAGTGGAAGATTATGATCAAGAGGATAATCCCTTTGCCGACATTGAGGAATATCTTTATGATACCAACGCTATTCTTCTTCCGCGGGTTGATGCTGCTACATTCAAAGTAGACCAGGGGTTGATCCTAATGCTTAAGGCAAAAGGATTATTCAGGAACTCTACAGATGATGATCAAACGTAACACCTTAGGAACTTCTTGGGTGTGTGCGCCATGCACAAACAGAACAATGTGACAGACGATGCCCTGAGATTGTGGGTGTTCAAATACTCATTGACTGGAGAGGTGAGAAAGTGGATTCAAAATCTACCTCCTCAATCTATCACTTATTGGCCCGAACTTGTCCGTGCCTTCTTGTCCAAGTGGTTCCCATAGAGCAAGAAGTCTGAGCTTAGAGATAAAATCTTCTTCTTCAAACAACTACCAGGAGAACACTTACATGAAGTGTGGGACCGTTTCAAGTTGTACTTAGTGAGGTCACCGAACCATGGTTTTCCGGATACTATTTTGATGGAGAAGTTCTACATGGGTTTGGATCCATTGTCCAAGTCTATAGCCAAAAATGCAGCAGACGGATCTTTCATGGACAAATCATTCGCCAGGATTACGCAGATTCTGGATAAAATGGTCAAACACAATCAAGCATGGCATTCTGAAGATGCTAGTGGTGGAATTTCTTATGGTACTCCTTCTCTAACTAACATGATCAAAGAAAACCAAGAGAGATACCAATTGATTTCCGGGCTTGCCATTAACATTGATGTGCTAACATAGATGTTCACGGAGAACCAGACAAAGAAGGTAAATGTTGTGGAAGATATGCAATCAATGGGAAATCAAAAATTCGAAGAAGCCAACTATGTTCATAATCCTCAAGGTGGGTATCGCCAACAAAACCAATGGAGGCCAAACCCGCAAGGGCAAGGCCAACAAAATTGGCGCAATGATCAAGGTGGGTCGAGTCAAGGTAATTGGAACAACAACAATAACAACTATCCCGACCGGAGTTCCAACCCTTATGTTCCACATAAGGGGCTATATTCCAACTCCTCGCACTACAAGGAGGTTCCCTCACATGAATCCAAATTGGAAGGAGTTCTTGAAAAGATCTTGCAAAATTAAGAGAGAGGCGACGTTGTAATGAAAAACATGTCCGAAGTAGTGGGTTCACATACCGCCTCTATACAAAAGCTTGAAATGCGAATGCGAGACTTGTCAAGAGAACAAAATCCAAAGCTCAAAGGTACCCTTCAAGTGATACAATTGTCAACCCAAAAGGGAATGTGAGTGGTCCATCTTCTCATTGCATGGCTATTACTACTAGAAGCCGGAAAGTAGTTCAATATGAAAATGAACAAGTAGTTGAAGTAGAATATCTTGAGCAAGAAGTGGAGGCACGAGTTGAAGTGCCGGTTGTTATTGATAGTGAGTAGCCATCCCAAGAGGAGAAAGTTCAAAAAACAAGGCACAAAGAGGTAAGGTAAAACGTGAAGGAGACCCCAAAAGCTCCTCCACCAATTCCTCGACCTACTCCTCCATTCCCTCAAAGGCTTGCAAGAAGGGTAGATGATAGCAAGTTCGAGAATTTTTATGATATTTTGAAGAAATTGTCGGTGAACATCCCGTTCTTGAAGGTTTTCCAAGAGATGTCGAAATTTTCCAAATGCTTAAAGGACTTGATGACCAAGAAGAGATCTACCAAGAATGAAGTGGTGAGTATGACTCATCGGGTTAGTTCTATTATTGCTACGACAATCGTCGAGCAAAAGGAAGACCCAGGAGCATTCACCATACCATGTACTATCAGGTTGAGAGATTTTGCAAGGGCATTTTGTGATAATGGGGCTAGCATCAACTTGATTCGTCTTGCTATTTACAAGAAAGAGGGATTGGGTTTGCCAAGACCTACAAGTATGAGATTACAAATGGCCGATCGTACAATCAAGAGACCCGTGTGTATTGTTGATGATGTCCTAGTGAAAGTGGGGAAGTTCCTTCTCCCGGCCGACTTTGTTATCCTTGACTGTGCGGTTGACAAGGAAATTCCTATCATATTGGGGAGACAATTCCTTGCCATGGGAAGAGCTTTGATGGATTCAGGTTGTTACTTTACCTGTAATTGTTTCCTCTTTGTTAGATGATGTGCAGATTGGTAAATTGTTGAATGTCTTGCGGGAATACCGACAAGAAATTGGGTGGACAATAACGGACATCCGAGGAAAACCTGCCGGAATTTGTGAGCATAAAATCCAATTGGAGGAAGGAAGCAAACCGAGTGTTGAACACCAAAGGAGATTGAATCCATCAATGCAAGAGGTGGTCAAGAAGAAGATAATCAAATACTTTGATGAAGGGGTGGTCTACCCCATTGCAGATAGTTCTTGGGTGAGCCCGGTGCAATGTGTGCTGAATAAGGGAGGCATGACAGTCATCCACAATGAGAAGAATGAGCTCATCCCAACACGGACGGTCACCGGGTGGAGAGTGTACATGGACTACCGGAAGCTTAATAGTGCCACGTGCAAAGACCATTTCCCTATGCCTTTTATTGATCGAATGCTTGATCAGCTAGCAGGAAGGTCATTCTATTGCTTCCTTGATGGATATTCCAGCTACAACCAAATCAACATAGCATTGGAGGACCAAGAAAAGACAACATTCACTTGCCCATATGGAACATTTTCTTTTAACCGGATGCCGTTTGGATTATGCAACCCTCCGGCTACCTTCCAAAGGTGTATGCTGTCTATATTTTTGGAGATGGTGGAGGATTTCCTAGAGCTGTTCATGGATGACTTTTCGGTGGTACGTGACTCTTTTGAGCATTGTCTTGACAATCTTAGACAAGTGTTCAAGAGATGTGAGGAAACCAACCTTGTGCTAAATTAGGAGAAATGCCACTTCATAGTGGATGAAGGAATTTTCTTTGACCACAAAATTTCAAAACATGGAATAGAGGTTGACCGAGCAAAAATTGAAATCATCTCCAAATTTCCTCCACCAACCTCGGTAAAAGGTGTCCGAAGCTTTTTGGGGCATGCCGGATTCTATCGGCGCTTTATCAAGGACTTCTCAAAAATTGAAAATACCATATGAAATCTCCTTGAAAAAGACGCCAAGTATGTGTTTGATGAAAAGAGCCTTAAGGCATTTGAGGAACTAAAAGAGAAGCTCACCACGACACCCATTATTGTCACACCGGATTGGTCTCTTCCATTTGAACTCATGTTTGACGCCAGTGGTATAGCTATTGGAGCAGTGATTGGACAAAGGAATAACAAGGTTCTCCATCCTATCTATTATGAACGAAAGACGCTCAATGGTGCT
Organism: Nicotiana knightiana; assembly: GCA_005239525.1. Taxonomy (NCBI): domain Eukaryota; kingdom Viridiplantae; phylum Streptophyta; class Magnoliopsida; order Solanales; family Solanaceae; genus Nicotiana; species Nicotiana knightiana. The sequence continues at coordinate 38,039 of ML417436.1, read as the reverse complement.
CAAGTGAACTATACTGTGACAGAGCAAAAACTTCTTGCCATTGTATATGCCTTTGAAAAATTTCGAGCTTATTTGTTGGGGTCTAAGGTGGTGGTTTACACTGATCATACTGCTCTTTGATGTCTCATGGATAAGAAAGATTCCAAACCAATACTAATCTGATGGGTCCTCTTATTGAAAGAATTTGACTTTGAGGTCAAGGATCGCAAAGGCACAGAAAATTAAGTGGCAGATTATTTATGTAGGCTTGAAGAAGACGGTAGGCCAAAATAGAATCTTGACATCAATGATGCCTTTCCTGATGAACACATACCAACATTGTCTTCTTCATCTACTCCTTGGTACGCTGATATTGCTAACTACTTGGTTAGCGACCTCAATCCAGATGGATTGGAAGCTTATCAGAAGAAAATGTTTTTGAGAGACTGTCGATAGTACTACTGGGAAGAATCATTCTTGGTCCACATTTGTGTTGATAACATCATTAGGCGGTGTGTTCCAGAAGAAGAGATTATGCCAATTCTAAAGGCATGTCATGACTCACCGGTTGGGGATCATCATGGGAGAAATTGAATGGCGGCGAAGGTACTTGAATGTTTCTACCATTGGCCGTCGATTTACCATGATGCCAATCAAATGGTCAAGGCTTGTGAACAATGTCAAAGGCAAGGATCAATCTCTAAGAGGCATGAGATGCCGATGCACTTTGTGATGGAGGTCGAGATCTTTGATGTGTGGGGAATCGATTTTATGGGTCCCTTTGTGAGCTCGTACGGTATGAAATACATCTTGGTGGCTGTGGAATATGTGTCCAAGTGGGTTGAAGCAATCTCCTTGCCGAACAATGAGGCAAGTAGTGTGACCGCATTATTAAAGAAAAACATATTCACACGGTTTGGCACTCCTAGAGCCATTCTTAGCGATGGTGGATATCATTTCTGTAACAAGGCTTTCACGGGGCTACTGGAGAAATATAGCGTCATGCATAAGGTGGCCACACCTTATCATCCTCAGTAAAGTGGCCAAGTTGAAGCTTCCAACCGGGAGATAAAGAATATTCTAGCAAAAACTATTAATGCAAACAGGACCGACTGGTCAAGGAAGCTAGATGATGCGTTGTGGGCATATCGCACAACATACAAGACTCCTATTGGAACTTCTCCATACCGGTTAGTCTTTGGCAAGGCATGTCATCTACCCGTAGAGCTGGAACACAAATCCATGTGGGCTTTAAAAAGGTTGCACCTTCACTGGGCCGAAGCTGCAAATTTGAGGTTAACACAACTCAATAAAATGGAAGAATTTCGTTTCCATGCATATGAGAGTGCAGCTGTATACAAAAAAAGGATGAAGTTCGTCCATGACAAGAAGATCTTGAAGAGCGAGTTCAAGTCGAGTGAGTTGGTTTTGATTTTCAGTTCAAGGCTCAAGTTGGTTATGGGAAAACTCAAATCGAAGTGGTCCGGTCCGTTCAAAGTGGTAAACGTTTTCCCTTTTAGAGTTGTGGAATTAGAATCGGAGGATGGACTACGAACCTTCAAAATTAATGGCCAGCAAGTCAAGCACTACTTGGGCACAGATGGAGGAAAACACTTGGTGGAACAGTTGGCTCTCAAAGATGGTCCATGCCCGACAAATGAGTAAGCCCAAAGAGGGTCCAACTTCGACATGCCGCGACGTTAAATCAAGCGATTCATGGGAGGCAACCCATGTGTGGAAACATCCTTTTTGCCCTTTCATTTTTATTTTTGTTAGATAGATTAAATTAAGCAATTGAAGTGTGTGTTAGAGTGTAGGTGGTCCAAAAGGTCATAAATAGAGTGCAAATGCTAATAAACTGGAAAAACAATCACCCTGGGAAGTTTTCTACAACTATGTGGTAGCATATTGACTATGCGGACTGCACAGTGATCGCAGACCTGGACAATTGGTTGGGAAAATTTTGCGTGCAAATATGCGGTGAAGGGGTGCACTTTGCGGTCCGCATATCACTTATGCGATCGCAAAAGTGTATCGCATCATGGGAGTAAGTGACCTGAGCTGAAACTACCGCATAACACTTATGCGGTCGCATAATGTGTTATGCGTTCACTTGACCGTCGCATTCTCAACAGGTATAAACCCTAACCCCCTTTGCATAAACCCCTTCTCTTGCACACCAGCATCCACACTCACACTTTGTTCTAAAACAAAAGAAATGAAACAAAATAATGGCTAACTCAGAAGTAGACAATTGAACAATGATTCAACTGCTCAAATTCATCTCCTTCATAGCATCTTCTCCTAATTCGTCTACATCTGGTATGTTCTTCCTCCCCCACTTCCTCTCTGTTATGTTTAGTTTTTAGTTTTGTTTTGTGTTGTTCTCAGTATGTTTGTTTTCTTTGTCTCTTCGTTCCTTGGGTTCATCTGCTCGTAATGTGGATTCTTGCATGTTAAATTAAGTTTTAACTTGTTGGGTAATGAATTGGGAAGCATTGTTGATAGGGGTAGACGAAAAATTTGGGAACAATGACTTTTGCGGCCCATAGATTCGATTTGCGGTCCGCAAAGTGGCTGAAAATGAAACCTTAGGTGACCTGCTGTACAGAAAAAATGCGGAGGCTTTTGTGATTGCATAAGTAATATGTGGACCACAAAGCCACCACAAATCTGGACAGTGTGTGGCCTAATTTAAAATGTTGTTTGCGACTGGTTTGCGATTGCAAATCCATCTTTGCGGTGGATTTTGCGATCGGATATTGTGATGATTGTTATAAGTGCATAGTTTTGCGATGTTATGCGAACCTCATAAGGGGTATGCGATCGCAAAACTGACTTCCTTCAGCTTTGCGGTCCGCATAGTGGTTATGCGACTGCATAACCCATCACATGTTCTGTTTTCTTTGCAACATCTTTCTCTTATGTCTGCTATGTCGCTCACACTTACTTTCTTTGCAGATATGGCACCCAGGAAATCTATTGCAAGTCGCTCCCCACCCGCTCGTGGACACAAAAGGGCTTCCACCGGCCAACATGCAAAACAGGCCAAGCGTCCACGACCAGAACCATTCCGAGTTGCTGCTGAACAACCCTCCCAGTCTGATAAGGAGGAGACCTTGCCGTCAGTAGACCTACAGGCTGAGGCAAGAAGGAAAAAAGGGGAGGATCTACAGCTCCGTTTTGGGGTCACCGGCTCTATGAGTCTGTATAAAGTCGGGCTTAACAAACGGAAGATCCTGGAAGAGAAACAACTGAGCTTGAACGAGATACAGGAGCACTACCCCCACATAATGGAGAACATTAAGGCAAGGAACTGGAATTCTTCACAGAGGTCCCAGATGATTTTAATGAAACACTGGTGCGAGAATTTTACGCGTCCTATGGGGCTTCTAGAACACCTCATCACAAGCACAACAAGGTATTCTGTGAAACAGTCTTGGTTCGAGGAAAGCATGTGCTTTGTCATAAGGGCACCATAAATGATTTGTATTTTTTGAGCTGGAGATCGGACACATCTGAGTACGATGCCAAACTAGCTAACAAGGATAGTGAGCGTGCATGGATAGCCTCAGTGATAGCCAAGGGGACCCCAGCTTGGATTGACCTTGCCCATAAAATTTTCAAGGAAGATCTCACACGGGATGGTCGGTACTAGCTCATCTTTGTCACCTCTCGTCTGATACCGTCCACGAATGAAACTGATATAAACATTGAGAAAGCACTTCTCATTGCATGCATTATGACCGGTATCAAGATAGATGTGGGCGATATTATCTTCCGAGATTTGGGGGTCAGATCCAATCAGATGGCTACGTCACTTCCATTTGCGTGCTTGATCACAACCCTTTATAAGGCTGTGGACGTCCCTCCATTGCCACACTATGACAAGACGGTGAAAGCGCTGAAGGATATTGATATCACGTGCATTAGTGATGCAGTGCCACAGGAGGATGCTGCTCCTGCAGAGATTCAGATCCCCATTCCAGCTGACACAGACATTGTAGAGTCCCAGACACCCGCCTCTCCTCAGGCCACAGTGGCATCCACAGCCACTCCATAGGCTACCATTGCACAACCTTCAGTCGCATTGCCAGCTCTTTCAAAGCTATGTCTCTTATCTTAGCATACAAATGCTAAGGTACACCGGCTTCTGAAGGACCTCCCCACACTTATCAGGCAGGCATTGACTCCCATCCAATCCTCAGTGACGGCACTCCAACAGCATCATACATCTTATGAGGATCGCCTGAAGCAGATTAAGGTGAGGCTGGAAAAAGTTGAGCGGGGTGAGGTTGGAGGCCTTCCAAAGCTCCGTACAGATGTTGATACACTAAAGGGTCAGCTCCACAAAATGCAAAACCTGGAGTTTGATATATCTTCCTTCATGCCAAAAGAAGGAGAGCAGGGAGCTGGCACGTCCATTCCTGGGCTAGATCTTGATTTCACTACTCTAATGACAACTCTCGAGCCATAGACTGTCGGAGCTTCCTAGACTCCATTTCGCCTTACACCCATTGACATCCTTTCTGGGGAAGATTCTGGGCACACTGCAGAGTCCGAGGATGGAGAGACATATGAGGAGGAAACTGATGAGGAGGATGAGGGTCCTCAGGATAAAGGTAAGCAGGATGCTGTCACTACAGAAGAAGAAGAAGAAGAAGAAGAAGAAGAAGAAGAAGAAGAAGAAGAAGAAGCAGTTGTACAGAACATGATAGCACACTCGCTAGCAGATATGGTCGCCCAAGCCAATCCATCGACCACTCAGCTATCATCGGGCAAGGCTAGTAGCTCACAGGCCCCAGTTCCATCATCACGGCAGTTGAAGACCCCTCATCCATCAGTGGAGGTCATTCCTCAGGCTGAGATCCCATCAGCCCCAGCTTCAGTATCAGAGGGTGACCCCACCACCATTCAGCAGGCTTTAGACTCCCATAGCGCTTAGTGCACCCCAGGGAGCCCCTAAACTCTATTTTAGAATTCTTATGCATTGGGGACAATGCATGCTTTTCAATTGGGAGTGGGATAGCAAATTTCTTTAATCCTTGTATGTATTTTTGTGCTCTTTGACTCTTGTATAAATTTTTGTGATCTTTGTATATATAAAGCAAAAATATAACAATTAGATAGTTGTATGCATGTACATCTTTAGTAGTTAGCAATGAATGCTCCTTGGTTTTTCTTCGCCAGGTTCTTTTCCAAGGGTGCAATAGTAGAACCATGGCAATAATATGAAACATTTTGACCGGTTTGGTGTAATTGTATAGTTTCAAGCATGTATGTCTGTAAATAGATTGTACCCTTCCGCGGATATATAAAAAAAATATGGTTAATTATTTTTGTGAACTTGAGGCTCGTTCTTTGACTTTATGCTTACTTAGAATTGTACATATAATATGATGAAAGCTTTGAGTTGCCAAGTATTGACTCGAGAGCTAAACCTATGTTGAGTCAAACATTTCATGTGCCATGTGTGTTAGTATTTGTGTAAATAATTATTGTATTTACTTTTGGCATCTAGAAGTTGCCCGGTTGGTCTTTCAATGCTAATGATAATTACGTTTGGTTGGAGAGATGACCTTAGGTAGTCTTTGTGTTATTTGAAAACCCATTTAGCCTTTCAAGCTGCCCATTGTATAAATATTATCACTAGTTACCCCATTTGAGCCTTTAACCTTTTCTTGGCCACCTCATTCAAACCTTTCCCCTTTTGTAAAATAATTTCTTTCTTTTAACCCGTCCCTCATTGAACAAGTGAGAATGAGGCTAAAAGCTTAAGTTGGGGGTGTGGTGTCAAGTGGAAATTGATAAGGTTGTATATTGAGTGTAGGACCATAAACCTCAAAGTGTTCATGTGAAGTTACTCCAGCTCCAAAAAGAAAAATATATAAAAATATAAAAAATAAAGAAGAAAAAAAAAAGAAAAAAAGGAGATATATGTATGCATGTAAATATGGAGCCTTGAAGAAAATTAGAGAGGTATTTAAAGTGGTTCTATGTTAGTAACTAGATACCAATGTGGGCTGTGTGGGTTGAAAACAAACAAAGGGCAACAAGAAAGAAGAATGTGAGTAGTGTTCAAAGAGGGTATTGTCACTTGTATCCCAAATATTTATCCGACCCCTCCCTAAACCTACATTACAAGATTAAAATGTCCTTATGGGATCTCCAACCGAACGTTCTTAGAATAAGCGATGAATTAAATTAAGGGCAAGCCTATGACATGATATGTAGTAACACTTGAAATTCCGTTGTGAGAGTGAGTGTTCTTCTGAATTTGTCCCGTTTGTTGTCATTATAAATATTGTGATTTGGGACCTTCTTTCTAGTGAGGGCACATGAACTGCGAGGTTTAAAAGAACTTGAGTTCTTGAAGTCGAATGCAAGTGCACTTAGCTGAGAGTAACATTTTGTCAAATTGGTCGAGGCTCAAACTTCACAAGTTTATTAGATTCTTTGTGAATAATAATGGTTGTTCAGGAAGGGTAAATAAAAGAAAGTGCATGCTTGTAACACTGACGATTAAAATCGTCCTTTATCACTCAAGATGCCCCCACGGCTAGATTCATGTAGTTTAGTGTCCATTTATATTCCAACTTTATTATGCTTCACTGTCCTAAGAAGGTTAAATGACATTAAAATGGCTCTAATTGGGAATTTTATGTTTTGTAAGAGCAAGTCATGCTTATGAGGATCTAGGATGGTGTTTGGAGCTAAATTAAAGCAAGACCCCTCGGAGTTAAGAGCGTGTGAAAGAAGGAAGAAGAAAAGAGAAGGCAGAAAGATACGCCATTAGCGCGGCCTATAGCGCGTCCAATGGCGCGTCCACGCTAGTCCAGGTGCAGTAGGCAGATTGAAGTGCCGTTAGCACAGCCATAGCATGTCCATTAGTACGACCGTGCTAGCCCAGCAGTCAGAGACAGTACGCATCGCATTTAGCGCGGCCATTAGCGCGCCCACGAGCGCGGCTTCGCTAGTTCATGTCCAGCACGCATTTATTCAGGGGTAAAATTGGAAGCTTGGGGAAAATTCCACATAACCTATAAAAGTTCCAGTTCGCCCAAAAGAAGATATATCAAGGTTTTAAGGTCTTGTTCAAGGCAAAGAGAGGCAAGAGGCAAGGAGGATAATTGGGCATCAAGTTTCACCTTTCTTCCTTGTGTTTTCCCCATTTATGATGAATTCTCTTGTTTTTATTATCAGCACAATTATGAGTAGCTAATTTATTTAGTCTACGGTTTTGGTGGAACCTGTTGAAGTATGAACTTCTTGTTATATTAATATAGTTTTTTTGGTTTAATCTCTATTTGTTCAACTAAGTTCTTGTTGTAGTTTATTGAAGGGCCCTCAATTAGCTGTGCCTATTTAGTATGTATTACTCGGGAGAGAGTTCATATTTACGTAGTTGTTGAACAACATCACTCCCAAAGTATATGAGGGATCCATGATCGAGGGTTTAAAGGTAGGATTAGGGCTAAGGAAACATTGGGTGCAATCTAAGTGAGCTGTAATAAAAGCTAGCTAGTGTAACTCGAGAGAGTGCGTCTAATAAATTGTCATCATTACTCGGGAGAGATTTACAGTAACGAGAGTGCTCATTATTGATAGGCAAAACTATATGAGAGATAACATGAAGGGATACCATCAACATGGGAAGTCACAACCTTAGATCCTTCTCTTAATTGTTTACAACTCCGTCATAGTTGGCTTTTAGTTTAATTAATTTTATTTAGTTATAGTTAGCATAAACATCAAAAATTGTTATTCATAATCTTTGGGAAGTTGAGTACGAAGAATCAAGTGAGTCTGACACCGGTAATTGATAGGTTAATTCCTCGTGGGATTCGACTCTGGGCTAAATACTCATATTATATTTTGCAACGTCCGCTTAGTCCTTTTTATAAGGCATAGTTGGGCGTGATCAAATTTTGGCGCCGTTGCTGGTAAATTAACGGTGTTATCAATTACAGTTGGCAAAAATACAAAAAATATTAGTGTAGTCAATTTTCTTCATCTTCAATCCATACATTGAAATTTTAACGTTTGTTAACTTGGTTGTACAGGTGCATGCCTAGAAACTCATCGAGAACTGGTGAAGTGTTTGAAGCCTTATCAGACCCCGAGAAAGTTTTCAAGGCCTTGAACCGGGCCAACTATAAAAACAAACAACCATCAACTGAACAACTTGAACTAGGCATGGCAGATCTTGTAAACAACATGAACAACAATGGGTATAACGTGGTGGACCCAGTTGCGCAGGTAGTGACACCTATTTTGCCAGAGGCTTCTTTATATGACTAGGCACAACCCACGGTGGAGAATTTGGCCACAACGATAGTAGTTCCGCAGATACAGGCTAAATATTTTCAGATCACAAACAACATGATGCACTTGTTGCAGAACAAGGGACTATTTTCGGGGTCATACATTGAGGATCCCCAACATCATTTGAAGAATTTCCTGTCGATTTGCAAAACTCAAAGGCAGCCAAACGTAAATAAGGAAGAAATAAAGTTGTTGTTGTTTCCATTTTTAGTGACAAGAGCAACACAGACTTGGCTAAACTCCCTCCCTATAAATTCCATTACCATGGGAGGAATTAGTCAAGAAATTTGTGAAAAAGTTCCATTCACCCAACAAGACGGCTCAGCAAATTGACGAGATCTTGAGCTTCAGACAGAAACCAACGGAGACATTGCAAGAAACATGGGAGAGATTCAAAGGGATGTTGGTTATATGTCCGCACTACGATATTCCAGAGAAGATATTGGGGCAGCGGTTTTACATGGGTCTGGCAGATAGTGTGAAGGAAAATATTGATGCTTCAGATGGAGGAGCATTCATGAGCAAATCATGGAGAGAAAGCCTGATCCTACTTGACAAAATGGCACAGAATTCGGGGTGGACAACCAGGAATGCACCCATCACTCCAGTAGTTCACTTAGTGGCCTTAGATCCAGCCAACAGTCTTGCTGAAAATATGGCCACCTTAATGACACAAATGAGCATACTCACTAAAAAGGTGGAAGAGTCAGGGCAGAAGCAGCAGGTGCATATTGTGGATACAACCAACGGGGGCTTATGCACATCTTGCATTAGTCAGCCACTTGGTAGTCAGTGGAATGCTGAAAGTGATCATCATCACTATCCTGAAAACATGAATTATGTGTCTAATTTTGGGGGCCAGAGACAAGGCGGTCAGAATTAGGTCCAGCAAAATCAGCCATACATGCTAGTTCAGCTGCAGCGCAATAATGTAAATATGGGATCCATGCGACCACACGGTAATGTGACAACTTACCGAAGGCCACATGGGTACAATAATCAGAATCAACAACAGGCTTATCATCCTCCTCAGCAACAACTTGGTGGGAGACAGGAAGATAGGGTTGCTAGACTCGAGGCAATGATGTAGTAGGTTATTGGGTCAACTGCGATGATGACTGAAAGAGTAGATGCTCATAAGTTAGCCATAAAGAATATTTAAGTGCAAATGGGGCAAATCTCAATGTCTTTGAATAATCATCCTCATGGGACATTGCCTGCAGACACTCAAGTAAATCCAAAGGATCAGGGCCCAAAGCAGCCGATGGCAGTGAGTCTACACAATGTCAGAGAGTTAGACTTGGAGCAAGAAAGGGCTCGAGAAAGCAGACAGGCTAAGACACTTGTACCAGTGCCCATTGAAATAGATGATTCAACAAGACTGACCGAGGGGACAGTGCATCCTGCCCACGAAGAAACCAACACACAGATCGAGTCTGAGAAAAAGAAGCTGAGACAGCCCAGGAACCAGTAGTTGAGGTAGTGTCTGAAAAGGAGAAATCCCAAATCACTGGGAAGAAGATACCTCCAGCACCATTCCCATAGAGGCTGGCCAAGTACCAGAAAGATGAACAATACAAGAAATTCTTGGAGATGCTGAAACAAATTCAGATAAATATTCCTTTGATTGATGATCTGAAGGAGATGCCTGGTTATGCAAAGATGATGAAGGACTTGATGTCCAAAAAATTTGACTTCCAAGACTTGGCCACAGTTACTCTTACTCAGACCTGCAGTGTCGTTGTGACTAGACCGATTGCCGAAAAGTTGTCTAATCCAGGGAGTTTCACAATTCCCTGCACTATCGGTAACTTTTCCTTTGCCAAGGCACTCTGTGATTTGGGGGCCAGCATTAATCATATGCCCCTAGCCATCTATAAGAGGGTGGGGATCGGTAGATCTAGACCGACATACATGTTGTTGCAACTGGCAGACAGGAAGGTCAAAAGGCCTTCAGGCATTCTTGATGACGTGGTGGTGCAGGTAGGGAAATTTGTGTTCCCTGCAGATTTTTTGATCCTGGACTGTAGAGTGGATGAAGAGATTCCCATAATTTTGGGAAGGCCGTTCCTGGAGATGGGGCGAGCTCTCATTGGTTGTGAAACTGGGGAACTCAAGATGAGGTTGAACGACGAGGAGATAACATTCAACGTGTATAAATCCATGAGGCGACCAAGTGAATTCGCCAATTGTTCGCTTATTGATGTCGTGGATGTAATCCTGGAGGAGGAGGAGGAGTCCTTGACTTTTGAGGACCCCTTTGCTGCATGTCTTATGAATTGGGATGAGGTGAATGTGGAAGAATTGGCAGAATGGGTGCTGGCTCTTGAGGGCAAAGTCGTTTGGCAGAGATCACTTGAATTTGAGCCCCTACACTTAGAAAAGAGAGGGACTTCGCCAGCCAAGCCGTCTATAGAAGAACCACCAAAGCTGGAGTTGAAGCCATTGTCAGCCCATCTCAAGTAGGTGTTTCTAGGACCTAACTCCACATTACATGTTATTATCTCATCCATTTTGTTAGATGTGCAGGCACAACAACTTTTACAGGTACTCACAGAGTATAAGACTGCCATTGGGTAGACCATGGCAGACATTAAGGGGATCAGCCTGGCATATTGCATGCATAAAATTCTGCTAGAAGAAGGGCACAAACCTTCCAGGGAACATCAAAGAAGGTTGAACCCCAACATGAAGGAAATGGTGAAGAAGGAGATTATTAAGTGGTTGGATGGGGAATCATTTTCGCCATCTCTGACAGAAACTGGGTTAGCCCGGTGCAATGTGTTCCTAAGAAATGTGGCACGATGGTGGTGAAAAATTATAAAAATGAGATGATCTCTACAAGAACCGTCACAGGCTGGAGAACTTTCATGGACTATAGGAAATTGAATCTGGCCACCCGGAAATCCCACTTCCCACTTCCCTTCATTGATGAGATGCTTCACAGACTGGCAGGGAGGTCTCATTTCGGTTTTCTAGATGGGTACTGAGGGTACAACCAAATCTACATTTCTTTAGAAGACATAGAGAAGACCTTGTTAACATGTCCATATGGAATTTTTGCCTTCAGAAGGATGCTCTTTGTCCTATGCAATGCACCCGCCAATTTCCAAAGGTGCATGATGGCCATATTCACTGACATTGTCGAGGATATAATGGAGGTGTTCGTGGATGATTTCTCAGTGGTGGGAAACTCATTCGATGAGTGCCTAGCAAATCTGACCCGAGTGCTGAAGAGGTGTATTGAGACTAACCTTGTACTTAATTGGGAAAAGTGCCATTTCATGGTACAAGGGGGTATATTCTTAGGACACCTGGTATCAAGCACGAGAATCGAGGTGGATCATGCTAAAGTAGATGTTATAGCAAAGCTTCCACCTCCCACATCAGTTAAAGCGATCAGGAGCTTCCTCGGGCATGCCGGTTTCTACCGGAGATTCATCAGAGACTTCTCCAAAATTGCCAACCCCCTGTGTAAGTTGCTACAAAAGGATAACCCTTTTGTGTTTTCTGATGATTGTAGGGTAGAATTTGAGGAGTTGAAGAAGAGGCTAGTCACGACACCCATCATTATTGCCCCCGACTGGGAGCAACCATTTGAGCTTATGTGTAATACCAGTGACTATGCAGTGGGGAGAAGTGCTAGGATAGTGGAAAGACAAGATGATGCACCCAATTTACTACGAAAGTAGGACGTTGATTGGATCCCAGATGAACTACATTGTGACTGAAAAAGAGATGCTGAGTTCAAATCATACCTGATTGGATCTAAGGTAATTGTGTACACTGATCATGCTGCTCTCAGGTACTTGATTTAAAAGAAGGAGTCCAAACTGCACCTAATTCGTTGGGTGCTGCTACTGCAAGAGTTCGACCTGGAGATTCGTGACCGTAAGGGCACAGAGAACCAAGTCGCGGATCATTTATCACAACTTGAAGGAGCTGAAAATGCAGTTGAGGCAGAGGATATTCTAGAAACCTTTCCAGATGAGCAGCTACTCGCCATAAGCCTTGAGGAAGTGCCATGGTATGCAGACATTCCAAATTACCTGGCAAGTGGTATAGAGCCCTATGAACTCTCCTCTGTGCAAAAGAAAAAGTCTTACCGTGACTGTTGCATGTATTACTGAGATGAAGCTTATCTGTTTAAAATTTGTATTGACAATATGATTCAGAGGTGCGTCCCCGAGATAGAATAATCTTCTATTTTGCAGGTATGTCACGCATCCGCATATGGCGGGCATTTTGGAGGAGTTAGGACGTCAGCAAAAGTTCTAGAAGCCGGATTCTACTGGCCAACTGTGTTCAAGGATGTACATCAATGGGTGAAGGGCTGTAATGAATGTCAGAGAACCGGGAACATTTCCCGGCGCCATGAGATGACCATGAACCCAATTTAAGAGGTTGAGGTATTCGATGTATGAGGGATAGACTTCATGTGCCCCTTCGTCAGCTTCCATGGCAATAGGTACATACTTGTTGCTATACATTATGTGTCCAAATGGGTGGAAGCTGTAGCATTCCCCACCGATGATGCAAGGGTGGTGGTGAGGTTTTTGAAAAAGAATATATTCACCCATTTTGGGATCCCGAGAGCCATCATCAGTGATGGAGGCACTCACTTCTGCAATCGTGCTTTTGAGCAATTGCTAGAAAAGTACGATGTGCGCCACAAGGTGGCAACCCCATACCACCCTCAGACCAGTGGCCAGGTTGAAGTGTCGATTAGAGAAATTATGAGCGTGCTGACTAAAACTGTGAATGCCACAAGAACTGATTGGGCAAAAAAGCTAGATGATGTACTCTGGGCCTACAAAACTAATTTCAAAACACCAATTGGTATGTCACCATACAAGATGGTGTTCGGAAGGCCTGTCACTTGCCGGTAGAACTGGAACATAGAGCTTGGTGGGCATTGAAGCACTTAAATCTGGATCTTGAGGCTGCGGGCAGAAATAGAGTCACAGAACTGCATGAGCTAGATTAATTTAGATATCTGGCTTTCGAGAGCACGAGGTTGTACAAGGAAAGAATGAAGAGGTTGCATGATAAAAAAAATTTTGAGCAAAAATTCAAAGTCGGAGATATGGTATTGCTTTATAACTCAAGATTAAGACTATTTCTGGGTAAACTCAAGTCCCGATGGTCTGGACCATTTCATGTGGTCGAAGTGCTTCCCTTAGGTTCCATAGAGATTGCTTTAGAAAAAGATTCCCACACCTTCAGAGTTAATGGGCATAGATTGAAACCGTATGTGGGAATGGATGAAACCAAGGAAGTGTCAGTGATACATCTGACTGAACCGTAGAGTTTGAGCGAGCCTTAAAAGCACTCATCTACATCGTGTTGCGACGTTAAATTAGGCGCTGCATGGGAGGTAACCCACTGACTTGTTGTAATTGTCGTGCCACGACATTAACTAAGGCGCTGGTTGGGAGGCAACCCAATGTGTAGTGTTTTCAGTATAGTAGAATAGTAGATAAATGGTTGTAAGTACTAACATATGCAGGTGTGCTTAGGCAAGGGAGGAATCTAGCCATGCCGAGGAAAAGATAGAAAAAGATGAAAATTGTCGAGGCCTGGAGTAGCACGGCCGCGCTAAAAGGCCTCCATTCTGCCTCAGAGTAGCGCGGGCGCGCTAGTGGATGCGAACATAGCCCAGCTTTCTGCCTAACTAGTGCGGGCGCGCTATAACCGCGCTATGACCGTGCTAGTAGCGTCGCTGGCAGGTTTTTTTCGTAAGTTATTAATTTTTTTTATTTCTTTCTTTTTCTTTTCTTTTATTTTGTGATTATAACGTGTGAGCATGTGATTTTTACTCGCCGTATCGTCCTATAAAAATACCAATAAATCAATTGATTTTATGAATATTGATTGGATTTTTCAGTAATTAATTGTGAATTATCTGCATTGCTTGCATATCCATAATTCATCTTTCAAAATCATTGAAATTTTGCATTATGAAGTTATTGGTTATAATTAATTAAATGGTAGACAAATGACGAGTATTTAACATAATGTAGTTTTTAATAACTAATTACTATAAAATGTAACCATTTTTATTCGATAAATCATAGATTTAATCAAGAATATATAATTGATTGTTTTATTCTTAATTAATATGTAAATATATAAAAATAGGATTTTTTTTGAAATTAATTTCTACCCTTTTTTCGATTAAGTTAGAATTTAATTAGAATAATTAAGTTAATTAATTAAGAAAAAAAAAATCGGACCTGGGCCAAGAAAGACCCAGGCCCAACCCCTACTGTTCTATGTGCCCAGACAACCCAGGCCCAAAACCCAACCCCTTACCCGGCCTGCCCCCAACCTAACCAAACGACACCGTTTGGCCTAACCGATCAAATCCTGGCCATTGATCGAAATGGATCAAACGGCCAGGAACTCATCCCCTCTAAACTATATAAGTGTCTTAACCAAACCCCAACCCCTCCATTTCACCAAACCCTAAGCCCCTTCGTCCGTCTCTCTCTCTCTCTCTCTTCTCTCTAACAAGAAACCCTAGCCGCCCCCAGACTGCCACCGCTTTCCGGCCACCAGAACTCAACCAAACGCCACCAAATCCTTACCAGACGATCTTCTCCTCATCCTTAACCCCATCCCACCATCAGTTTCCATGAAAACCCACCCAAACCTCTTCGATTTTAGATCTAAAAGGGGCAGAAAACTTGGTTTCCTATTACCAAGTCGATTCAAAATAGTCAATGGTTCAAAGCTACATGAGTCAACAGCTCTTGATGAGAGCTGTTGATTCATGTGGGTTTGGATCATTTCCAAACCCTGCCGAAATCTGTCAGCACTCTGCGGGTATCCTTTCCCCCTATCTTTTCTTTTCTGATGTTTTCTTTTTCACTTTTTATGAAATCGCATGCCTCACTGTTTGATACATGTGTTTGTTGTTCTTGATTTAGTTTAGATCTCTAAAATGCCTACGTCAAAGGTATAATAACCATTTTTAGATTTATGCTATTTAGTTTGAAATCATTGTTTCGAGTTTGGATTTTGTTGAATATCCTCTTTTCTTGGCCTGTTTAATTCCAAATATGCATGATTCTCTTTAGGTTTTATCACCATTTTTCTGTGCATGTATGACTGTGTCAGCCTATGCTATTCCTTGTTTGTCTCCTTTTCTTTGACTCATCTAGATCTTGATCCTTGTTATCATGCACATGCTGGTTAGTTTAACATTTTAGAATGAAAATTGTTTGTTAGAGTTAGCTGTCTTATTGATCAGTTCTTTAGCCATTGACAATAGTTTAGTTATTAATCATCGATCAATTATGTTTCCCTTTTGATTACGTTGGAATTATTTGACTTCTTTTTCCTTAATCCATCTCTGATTGTCAAACTGATTTGTTAGCTCGTCTATTATGATTTTAGCCTATGTCTCTCAGTGTTGGTCATTTCTTGAGATCATTTGATTAAGTAAAAGATAAATTGGGGGACTGATTTGGTTAAGTTAATAAAAGAACTAGTCACATTTAGATTGAATTAAACAGTGAACCTAAGATTAAAAGACTAAGTTGACTGAATTAACAAGTCAGTAAAACTAGAATTAGTACCTAACAGTAAAATCAACCTAAGCTTAGGTAACTAGTGAGTATGGTTGGAAACCAAGTCTGAGAACCTAATTATTAACCTAACTAATTTTCTTTAATCAAACTAAGATCCTAGAATGATCAAAATAGGCTAAAATCCAGTTTTATGGAACTAATCACTCAATTGAATAAGAGTCAATAAATAAGCCTGACTACACCTAGTGAAATTGTTTAAACCAATAAGTTCAATTGACTACTGACTTTACTGGTAGTCAATTTGAGTTAAATTGATTTAAGCAACTAGGCAATAAGTCACACTCAGCTAGTAGACTTAATATTCTAGTTGAGCTGAGTCCTAGATAATTAGTTTAAGATCAATTAACTGAATTTAAAAATAACTGTTTCACTTAGACTCACAGTTAAATAATTCTAACTTCTTCAATCTAGAAACTTAATTCAGGTAACTTCTTAAGTATTTAACTGAAAATAAAATCTGTTTAAGACAATTAGTTTGAGGTTAATGGACTAAAACAGATTCATTTAACCTAAGAGAATTTGGTTGACTAACCTTCATTGAGTTTAATTAAAACTGATAAGTAGTATGAAAGCCAACTCTAGGCATTTAATCCAGTAATCTTCATTCAATTGACTCAACCTTAGTTAAGAACAATTAGTTTTCACCCAAAAGAACCTTCTAGATTTGATAAATATTAGGAAATCAGATACTTAGGGATAGAAGGATAATTTCAAGGGCTAGAATGTTTTTGAAGGTACAGTTGTCCCAAAAGGATAGGGTTGACAGCTGTACCTGTACCCTTTTCAGCTCATTTAGGATAAGTGAATATGCTGAGCATATCCCATCCCAAATGTCCCTATATATACACACACTCTTTACCACTAGAGGAGGATTTTTTCAGACCCTTCTTTGGAACTTTTTGGACTGGAAAATACAAATTTTGACTAAAAGACTTTAAAAAAAAGGAAAAACAGAAAGGAAAAGGATTTGTAGTAGGAGGGGAAACAATCTGAACTTAAATTGGTTTATAGTTGTGGTTTTCTTTCCTAAGGTTG